>RJWK010034634.1:10351-22677 GCA_004363435.1 Platanista minor | reverse complement strand
TGAAGAACCTAAGGGCAGGACAGGAATAAAGACGCAGACGTAGAGAATGGACTTGAGGATACAGGGAGGGGGAAGAGTAAGCTGGGACGAAGTGAGAGAGTGGCATGGACATATATACACTACTAAATGTAAAATAGATAGCTAGTGGGAAGCAGCCGCATAGCACAGGGAGATCAGCTCGGTGCTTTGTGTTCACCTAGACGGGTGGGATAGGGACAGTGGGAGGGAGACTCAAGAGGGAGGAGATATGGGGATATATGTATACGTATATCTGATTCACCCTGTTATACAGCAGAAACTAACACACCATTGTAAAGCAATTATACTCCAATAAAGATGTAAAAAAAAAATTAACTACCCAGATTTTACCTATTTTAGAACTAATAAAAAGTATAATAAGGTTTCAATGGTAAGTTTAAATAGAATTTGATTTTCTCTACATATATATGAATAGCAAGATAATGAGTCACATATTGATTTTTTAAATTAACTTCTTTGACAATAACTTTATATTAGGCAACTTCTTTGTCCTTCTAACACTGAGGATTGGCACCTGTTTAAAAGTATCAATTTTTTAGGAGAAAAGTCATTACTACATATCACCTTTAGTAATTTAAGCCACAGTAAATATTTGTATTTTTTATAGAATCTTTTTTACAAAGGTATTTATATCACAGAGTGCATATATTTTGAAAAAAATACAGATTTTTTTTTTACTGTACAATTGCATGTATCTGAAATAATCCCTCAGCTGATAAAATTGATAAAACAAAAGCTCAGTAGCTTAACTGCAGCAAGTTATTTATACTCCAAAAAGCCAAATGACAGTGATTACAACCACATAATTGATGAGTTAAATGAGTTTTATGTTCCCCAAACAATTTTAAAGCTGAGTAACCCAAATTTATTAGCCATATCCAGATGGAATATAAAGTCAATATATTGCTGTTTATGTATCAAGTCAGAGAAAATTATTAAGGATGATTTCAGCCACGGATGGTTAGGGTGGGAGACCTTGGTTAAATTCTGAGGCTATAATTCAAGGAAATTTTGGTAGCTTCAAAGCTAGTGTAACAAATAAGATAACTGTGCAGTAATAGACTTTAGCTGAATTATTTTCTTGACTTAAAAAATGTACAACCGAAGTTGAAGTGGCAACTTCATAAAGCATTTCAAAGTATAGTGTTGGAAAGAAATGTTTTTTTCAGGTTTATTAGCAAGTAAGACTTCACATTCATGGAACTTGTAAAAATTATATATAAATAGATATTTTCATACAACTAAAATAGAAATGAGCTGTTGGCAAGTACTTAAAAATGATTCTGTTTTAGCACCATTTTATCATAGGAAATCTAAAAGATTTTTATTTTTATTTAATTTATTTATTTATTTGGGTGGGGGGGCGGTACGCGGGCCTCTCACCGCTGTGGCCTCTCCCGTTGCGGAGTACAGGCTCCAGACGTGCAGGCTCAGCGGCCATGGCTCACGGGCCCAGGCGCTCCACGGCATGTGGGATCTTCCCGGACCGGGGCGCAAACCCGTGTCCCCCTGCATCAGCAGGCGGACTCTCAACCACTGCGCCACCAGGGAAGCCCTGAAAGATTTTTTTTTTTTTTTTTTAAACGATGAAGTACTAAATGGCTTTAGCTGAAAATAATAGCATGCATCTTGATCATTAATAATTATATAAACATGAATATAATCATGGAATATCAAAAGATATTAAAGGGTACATGCAAACGAATATTAAAAATACATCTTTTCATAGACATTGGGGTTTTTCATTCTAGTTTTAAATGATATTAGGTCGAATACATGGGAATCAGCCCCCAAACTTCAAGTTATTCACTGTAATTGTGGACAAGATACGTAAATCCTCAAGACAGTGCATTCAAGCATTCTTTACCTCAAATCATACTTGCATAGCCCATTAGTATGTAATTGTCAAGAAATGTGAAGATTTTGAGATTTTGTCCTATAGCAAGGTAACAAGTTATCTTGCAATGGCTTCATGAATGCTTGGAGAATATATGAGACTCCTGAGTCAGAAACGAAGGACTATATTATGTACAGCACTGCAGGCGGCATTGACATCAGCATATTTGTGTCAGTTTCCTTTGCTCCCCAATTCCACAAAGACAAAGCAGATGGGCCTAGATGGATTTCTTCGCATATGATGGGCTGTGTTTTAGGAAAAGAATCCTGAGCATAAGCATGTCTATCTTATGCTCTGGAGAGAAAATTATTTTTATTATACTAGACTATAAGCCTGTCTGCCCTTTGCTTCAGAGGAAGGCAGTCTATCTTCAAAGGCTGTTCACTATATAAACAGCCTTGAAAAGATATCCAGAACAAAATGGCAGCCAATGTCTTCTGCAAGGTTTGCAGAAATGTGAGAGAACTATGAAAACGTGTCTTCCAATAGTAATAAGCACCATTCATTTATTCAAAAAATATTATGGAGTACTGTATCTAGACACTATTCCAGGAATTTACAGTACAGTGATAATTAGACAGACCGGGTCCCTGCTCTCATGAAGGTCCCTTGCTCTCATGCCTTAAGCAAGGTAGAGAATTTCAGGAAGTGTTTAAGATTAATGACACAAGGTACTTGGTGTCTGTAAGAAAATCATATAATAGGGTCAGAGAAGCCTTTTTTGAGATTGCTTTTGAGTTGAGACCTCGATTATAAGATCTAGGAAAATAAGAATCATGACAGATGGAAAAGTGAGAAGAAAGGCCTTGAGACAAGTTGAATAAAAATAAAGATTGTTATGTTAATGAGTTTGAAATTATACATATGGACAAATTCCTATAAAAATATATTTTTACCTTTTTCAAGATGAAATATAAAGCATAAATACCCTAATAAGTCATTGAAGAAGTTTGTTCAGTATTTTAAAAATTTTCTCACAGAGGAAATGTGTTTGACAGGCAAGTTTTAGAAAATATATAATCAACAAATATATCTGAGAATTCTTATATAAACTTCTCAAAATAAGAAGGGATAAAAAAAGAAAGAAATATTCCCCAACACAGTGTATAAGCCTGGTGTAAATTTAATACCTAAATCAGAGGAAGAGAGTGTGGAAAGGATATTAATGGCCAATCCCTATTCAGGAACAGAGAATCAAAAACTATAAATAAAATATTAGTGAATAAAGAAGAGACTTTCAAAAAGGAAAGGTGGCCAACTTGTTTTTGCATACTGTTGAGAGCTCACGATTCACAATTAAAATTCTCAGCAGTTCATTCCTCGTGACATTAACCAAGAGTGTTTTCAATGATAAAGCTTGAGAAGAAAGCCCAATTAACATGGGTTGAGGAGGAAACAAGGGTATCAAGTGAGATCATCCATATCAAACGAGTTCTTTTGTTTTAAAGTGTTAAGATGCAGCTCAAATATCTCGTTTCCGAAAACTTTAACTCTTCAAACTGAAGAAAGTGTCTGTACTCTGATTTTAGTACATATCTTGTTTGTGGTTAATAAGGTGTCACTCCATAGATGTTGAGCATATTCCTCATCTCTTCTTTTTTCTCTTTCCATCAAAACTATGTCTTTGTATGTTGAAAGTGATTGGTAGAAGTTTTGCTAAGTCAAGTTGAATTGAATTGAAATGTAAAGTAAATTGAGGTTAATAATTGTGCATATCTTAAAGAAAGGATTCACATTATTCTTAATAAGACCTAGATTCATTTGTAACCAGTGATATTGTAATAGTATGCCAACTGCTCCAAACATTTGGGGGAAAATATAGCACCACATTTAGATATGTGTTCAAATGCAAGTACATTAGTTAAACTCACCATTACGATGTTGTCCTAAAGATCATGTATTACTTGGAGGCTATTTAAGCTGTCAAAGCAAGGCAGCAGGAGACTGTGTTTTTGTACTACTTAGAAGTGTTAAAAACACAGCGTATGTGGGGGTAAGTGTGTAAACAACTTTAAATAATAACATTTATTTTTTTCTTTTTTTTGGCGGTACGTGGGCCTCTCACTGTTGTGGCCTTTCCCATTGCGGAGCACAGGCTCTGGACGCACAGGCCCAGCGGCCATGGCTCACGGGCCCAGCCGATCCGCGGCATGTGGGATCTTCCCGGACCGGGCCATGAACCCATGTCCCCTGCATTGGCAGGCGGACTCTCAACCACTGCGCCACCAGGGAAGCCCTAAATAATAACATTTTATCTGAAGTTTACTCAAGCTTGTATTGCAACTTGAAGCAAAACTAAATATAGAGCTGAATGTGGCTTTCTCTGCCATCAAAAGCATGCTTTCTCTGAAACTTTACATTTTTCAATTTAGCTTCTCTAGAATAATGGTTGATAAGAGCGCTTGTTCTCACTTCCTCATTTGGATAATAAAACATACATCTGTGAAGATGTGTGGTTTTGTTTGTATTTTATTTTGATTCACAGTCATCTTTTGGCAAGACCAGGGAATGTTTATGAAGTGAAAAATGAATGTAGTTTTTGTTTATCATCTCTTCTTTACATGCCTGAACAAAGCTCTATGAAAGTGTAACATTTGATACATATGAAAACTTGGTTAAAACTTGATTTAAATAAACCTATCTCATAAATACTTTCTATTCTTTATATATTTTTACTTCACTATATTCATATCAAGTATAAAACTTTGAAGACAGTTTGCTTGTAAAGGTGATTGCAAAGGAATGCAAAATATTTCTTTAGGTAATCTAGGGAAATTTTTTTTATGGATATGTGTACGTTTTGATACAGTATCTTCTGTAAAATACATGAGATAAATTGAACAGGTGCTACCTGATCTGTGCTTCCATTTCATAGTTAGTTAGGCTTGAGTTACTGGTCTAGTTTAAAATCATATATTCAAGAAAAAATATTGAAACAAATATATATACTTGAAAATGTCTCAGCGTCTTTGTTAATAAAGAAGAATACAAATCAATCAAGTAATGGTTTGCAGATGCTAATTAAATTCAGATATAGAGATACTCCAATTAAAGTTTGGGAATTCTGATTCATTGGAAGGAAATGCTAAGATTCACAGTGATTGAAGTAATTTTTACTTCAATCTCACTCCTCCCTCTATTTTCTGTCCCATTTTTAGCAAGCCTTCTCAACCTCCTCAATTTTCTATTTCCAAAATATCTTGAACTCATTCAGATATGATTTTCATTCCACCACTAGCTGAAAGGGTAATTCATTACTTCTACTCTGCCCAATCCCACTGTCATTTCTTGATCCCCTCCTCTATGACTTATTAGCAACATTTTGAACCCCCTTTATCTTTGAAACATTATCTCTGCTTGTCTTCAAAATCCATATTTTCCTGGTTTTCTTCCTCTCCTTACCTGGCTGCTCCTTCTCATTCTCTTTAAATGGTTCTATGTCATCTCCCAATATTATAATGCCTCAGCAATGAGCCCTTTAATTTATTCTCTTTTCCATCTTCGTTCAAGCCCTTAGTGGTATCATCCAATTTCATCACTTTAAATAGCATTTTATGGTAATGATGCCTATGTTTACATCTCTACAATTCTCTCCTGAACTTTAGATTCATATTCACCTAACTAATCAGTGTTTCAGCTTTGATTCTTTTAAACATTTTAAACTTAAAATCCCTGAAGCTGAACTTTCAATCACTAACCATCCCTCCCCATCACCACCACTCAGTCTCTTCCCAGAAACTTGCCATTTCATTAATGGCAACCTTATCCTTTCCGTTACTGAAGCCAAAAGCTTGGGTAGCCCTTTAAGTCTCTTTCTTTCCACCTCCTTTCCAATTTCCAGAAAACCTGTTAGTGTTTTCTTCAAAATATAGGCAGAATCCTACCACTTTTTACTAACTCTACTGCTACTTCTCTGGCCCAAGTCACCAATATTTCTGTCATGATTACTGTCATTTCCCTGAAACTAGTCTCCTTGTGTCTTCCATGAGCACGTTTCAAGCTGTTTTCCCACACAGCAGTAAGATAATTAAAATGTAATTCATAAAACATAGAACACTTTTGTAGGCCTCTATTGCACTCAGAGTACATTTCAAAGATTTTAGCGAAGTGTATGAGCAAATACAAGATTCCCACTCCCAGCAGCACCAGCACCAACACCTTTCTAACCTAATTACCTGCTAACAGATATTTCAGCCAAACTCACATCCTTGTTGCTCTGGACTCACGCCAGGTGTGCTTCAGAGCCACTCTTGCTCTACCTGAAATTCTCTTGTCCTGCATATCTGCATGGCTTGACACTTACTTCTCCTGGTCTTTACTCAAATGCCATTTGACTTAGTGAAGCTTTTCTTTGCTATTCTATTAAAATGGCAATTTGCTCCTTTCCTTGTGTGATTTTTCTTCATAACATTTATCACCATATAAAAAGTGATTTATTTTACGTATATATTCTGTTATTTTCTGTTTCACTCCACTAAAATGTCAGCTCATAGGTGACTTTTATTTCTGTAAAACTGTGATTTTGAACATTTCAAAAACATCTTTCTTGCTGTTCTGATACTATTTGATTTCAATAAGTAACAAAGCAGACTTTACCTCATTACTTGATACTGGTTAGTTTTTCTTTCTGTTTACTTTCATACTTCTTGAAATTAAGAAAAATCAGTGTCTTAATGTAGAATATGAATATATTCTGCTATAAATTTGAAACTAATGTGCTTCTTGATTTCTTTTTAAAAATACAGAAAATATATTTTGAATATGAAAATTATTTTCTCTGGCAAGTACTTTGATTACATATTCTACATTTTTTCGTAAAATTATATAATGATCCTTGTTGAATTAGAACTCTTACACTATCTCTTCTACCACATATTCAATCCTCAGACAGTGTACGTAGATGGGAATAACTTCTAACTTAGCCTTGGTGTATTTTAGAAGAAACCCTTTCCAGATTTAAATTACTTATCCTAAATCAGCCAGTTCCCTGCTCTTAGACTGTTTTAATTAATCATTTGAGACGTAAGACAATTATGACATAGTAGAAGCGAAAAAGCACGCAATGGCATAATCATTATTTAAAAGCACTGTGGGGATTTCAACAGCCTGCTGGTCTCACTCTTCCTTCTGTCCAGTGTTGTCACTGACATTTCACACTCCTTATTTGTGAAAGGTTAGATAGTTTGATTTTGCATTGTACGGCACGTACTCTAATTAGGGAAGTTGTATCCACTTTTGCACAGATGTGGTGATGAATGATACTAAACATAATACAGTTGCTTGGATTAGTAAGGAATAAGGAAAACAGGAAATCGCAGGAGCAAAGCTATCAGGTGCAAAGATTTAAGTAATTTTTATTGCTTTGATTATTGAATGGAAAAATAATATATTATTCAGATGGAATGCAAAAGAAAGAAAAGAATGTTTATATAGAGATTAGGATAAAAGCTACTGAATATAAAAGTAGAATATTTAAGTCAAAATCACCCAAGATCTCTTCTACCTATGAAGACCCAAACATTTCAGCAAATTAGATGTAAATGAAGAGGAAATGAGACCTATCCATTACTGTATTCTTTTATTCACTTAAATATTCCTATGGGTATAGAATACAACATTTTTGCCTATTATAAGAATGAAATCAATTATAAGGAAGAGCTATCACTGGAGTTTAGGGACCTAAGTAATGAATGTTGCTTTCTTGGACATTTTTGTTCCACTCTAGAAACTTAGAGGATGACATTAATATTTATTTCTCTCTATTCCTGGGTCTAATTAAATCTGATCAACTGTGCTGGATTGATTGTCTTTGATTAACAATGTCTCAATTACCTAAATTATAAATACTTATAATAAGCTTCTGCCTTAGAGGAATATTGTGCTATTTACTGAGAACCAAAGAAATCCCAAGAAAATTGATTTACCAGGACAGAAGTCAAAATGCTAGGTAGAAATATGCATTGAATAATCTTGTATGAATGTTGCTGTTTCCCTGCAACCATCATTATTTTCTAACTTTATTCCAGACTAAGGAGACATCTTATAATGATATTGAAACTTCTAGTAAAACTTTTATTTTATTTCTTTTAGTTAGACAACAATTTTATTTAATGTGAATACTAAGATGTTTCCAAAATCAAAAATTGGAAGTAAAATATGTATTTAATATTTAATGCAACCCATCAACTGAGGAAAAATATAGGTGCAGAACTACACCAATTGTCCTATTATACTCATTGCAATTCTGTTTACACATCCTTTCTGTGATTATGCCATATCTGGTGGGAAATACTATACCAACCTCAGCACACATACACATAGCTCCAAACTGCCCATTCTTATTACTGGAGGCAGTGACACAAAAAGGGATGCAGCCTGGGAACGAAGTGAAAATGGGTGAGAAGATCAAAAGAAAGAAAGTGGATGGGAAAAGACCTAAACGTGGCAGAAAAAACCTAATCCACCAAGAGAAGCCACGGAAGGACTTTTCTCACAGTAGTGTTTTATGACTAAAATAGGAAGTAATTGATAAGCAGACCAACAATATTAAATACAAAGTTGAATAAAGTCTACAGACTAAAGAAATAAACAATTAGAGAAATAAAGATTTATGATTAAAAAAAGATGTTTGCAGCAAAATAATTTTCATGTGAAATTTCACATGAAATTTTCAAAATGTAAGCGACATTAACCAAAGAAAAATATAGGAAAGGCTTTGATAAGGATTTTATAATATGTATGAATGAAAGTGTCTCAGTATTCTTCCAGGGAAAAAGGTTTAGTGATCTCAAAAAGTTAGAAAACTATTTCCAGGCCTCTGTATCTCTGGCAGTAGTTTGAGTCAGAATAAAGAGTAGCAAATAAGTGACATAATTTGGTGTGTCATTTAAATGTTCCATTTTTCATCTGTGAATTAATGCTATAGGTAATATTTTGCTATTTTAATTGGGATTTCTGTGACTTTTATAAATTGAGCATACTTTTTACTCACTGATTATCCATTTGCATTTAGCCATTTGTGAGTCACCAATTGAAGTCCTTTGTCCAATTATCACTTATAGTTTGTACTTTTCCTTCATTGACTTGTACGAATTTTTACACATTCTAGATACTAGTCTCATATGAATTTCAAACGTTGCAAATAATCTCTGCACAGTGTACTTTCTCTCTGTTATTTTTGTCAATGTTTAGAATTTTATATCAATTTTTACCTTATGGTTGGTGCTAGTTGAATACTATTCAACCCATCATCTCCCTAAGGTCCTATTTTTCTCCTACTTTCTATTTTATTACCTTTATAGTTATCTTTGTCATATTTTGGTCTTTAGTCCAGCAGAAATCCACTTATATACAATTTTGTTTTTCTCCTTACCTAAGCAAGGTTTCTAAACACTATTTACTGCACAATTCATTTTCTCCCTATTAATTGATGGTACTATCTTTATGATACATAAAGTTTCCAAATACAAGTGTCCATCTTTGAAGTCTTTATCTTGTACCACTGGTTTTGCCTTTTCTAGTAATATTAACAGCAAATTTTTACTACACTGTTCCTATAATTTATCTTACTACCTGACAGGGCAAGTTCTTCCCCATACACTCCACTTTGCACTTTTCATTCAGAGTCGACTTAACTCTCTGAGGACTTCATTCTCTTACATTTGTCTTAGGACATGTTTTAGAATAACCAGAATAACTTTAGAATTAACTCAAAATAATCTATCCACAGAATTTGATTGGAATTACAATAAATTTAAGTAATACTTCTGGAAAATTGACATTTCAAAATAAATAATCTTATCTAGGAGTAGGAAATATCTTAATTTGTGTCCTTTAATAAAATTTAATCACTTTTCTCAACTGGAGGTCTTATATATTCTTTTCAAGGTAATAATTAAAAAATACACCATAGTTCCTGGGATTCTGGGAATTATATCTTATTTTTCCATTGTAATTTCCATTTTCAATTTATTATTGTTGACATAAGTAAATACTATTAATTTTTGCAATCTACTTATTAGAATCACTCAGTAAGGTGTTAAAAAACACTGGGTCTGTAATACTTAGTGGTAGTGAAGGAGCTGAAACTCTCCAGTTACAGTTACCAGATTTAGCAAGTAAAAATACAGATAAAAACAAATACTGTTTTGAATAAGTATATCCCATGAAAAAATAGGGACATAATAAAGTTATTCATTGTTTGTCTAAAATTCAAATTCAACTGGAAGTCCTGTATGTTATCTGGCAACCTGTCCTCAAGTGATTCTCTTTCATAGGCAATACTGGGAATGACTCATGCAGCTGATTATATTGCCTGCAACTGATAATAATTTTATTGCTTGCCTTCAAATCATTACATTTCATTCAGTTTCAAGTAATTAATAAATTTCCTTATGATTCATTAAGCCAGTGGAAATGTGTAGGATGCTTATTGGAAGTGTATTGGTCTGTTCCATTAATTCTGGCTCATACATTATGGATGATTCAGTTAGGTGTCCAGTTTTAGGGTGATCATATTCTTTTCTGTGTAGTTCCTTTCTCCTGTGAATTCCTTCTGAGACATCAACCTATCTGTTGGTAATGTCAGATCTCCATTTAAGTATCTCCTGTGGAAATTTGGAGCCATATTCTGGGTGTGTTCATTGCTATCCTGCCTTCAAATTTTTGGAACAATGCTCATACTAAATGTAAATTGTGAATGAGCAGTAATTAGTCCATATTTGCTTACTTGCCCTATTTGTATTTGTTTTCAATTTCAAAAAACTTTACAGCTTTATGTAAAGCCTAGAGGAGAACTCAGCAGAGAGAGAAACAAATTGCATCAGACAAGAAAAAGTTAATTTTTGCATTAAATTAAAATGTGCTGAAATACCATTCCACTCATTGATGGAAACAGGCAGCTGTAGTTAAGGATTGCATCACATTCCCCAAAGTGCGATTAGGATTGCAGTGTATTATGCAGTAAAATGGAGTGTGTACATCAACTTCCCAGAGGTTTCAAGCTAGGGGTGGGGCTGGAGATCTGAGAGCAATGGTGGAAAAGCTTTCTAATAAAATTTTGTTCTGTAGAATATTCACAAACTTTCACTGATTGTAGGTATTATAAAAACTATTGATATTAGTAGAGAACTAAATATCTCCTTTATAAACTGATTGTAAAGAGAGATACATAATACCTTTGTCTGCCAGAAAGCACAAGTTGATTTTCAAAATCAAATTGCTTGAATTGCAAAAATTCTATTTTGAAAACTGAACACAAATAAGAGTGAGATAGAAATGGAATAAGAGAAACTGCAAGCTATTGTTAACAAACTAATACTATTGAAAATATTTATTTTAAATGTACTTAAATACCCCCAGAGGTCACTACTGAAGATATTATATATTTGAATATGCTGATAAATTAATAAAAGCAAACATTTCAAAATACAATATTTTCCCAAAAAGATAGTGTAGAGAGCAAAAAATAAAAATTAAGATAAAAGTTGAACATTGTCAATGTTAGAAAATTACATACATGCCAGCTGCTTCCATTCTGACATAGGCCTTATTTTGCTGTCTCTTCTATATCAATATGAGGTTTACTCCGACAAGAGGTTTACCTAAACAATAGTACTTTCTGTGTGAAATCAAATCTAATTCAGTGTAACTTTTACAAAAGCTAAATAGCAACGTATGTGTCTGGATACTGTAGCCTGACTGACTTCTGAACGTGAACCTTGGCTCTGTTTCTAATTAGCTAAGCAACCTAGAGTTAAGGGACTATTCATCCCAGATCTTTAGCGTTCTTTTATGCAAAGTAAGAATAACTCTTACCTCGGGGATAATCCAAAGTTATGACTCTTTTTTTTTTTTCTTCTTTTTTTTTTTTTAAAAGAAGATATTGATGGTAGGAGTTTATTAATTAATTTATTTATTTTGGCTGTACTGGGTCTTCATTTCTGTGCGAGGGCTTTCTCTAGTTGTGGCGAGCGAGGGCCACCACTCTTCATCGTGGTGCACGGGCCTCTCACTATGGAGGCCTCTCTTGTTGCAGAGCACAGGCTCCAGACGCGCAGGCTCAGCAGTTGTGGCTCACGGGCCTAGTTGCTCCGCGGCATGTGGGATCCTCCCAGACCAGGGCTCGAACCCGTGTCCCCTGCATTAGCAGGCAGATTCTCAACCACTGCGCCACCAGGGAAGCCCCATGACTCTTTTTGATGTCCCCTGTCCATCCTGTTCCTGTCTTTCATCTCCTTGATCTCCAAAGCCTCCCATCCCATCACTGTCCTTTATGACTTGCTCCTGACATTTCATGTGTCTTGCTTCAGTACAAACCTCCAGGGCATTTTGTTCTTCCATTCTTTTTTTTTTTTTTTTTTTTTTTTTTTTTTTTTTTTTTTTTTTTTTT
>RJWK010034634.1:0-10251 GCA_004363435.1 Platanista minor | reverse complement strand
TGTGCCACCATGGAAGCCCATGTTCTTCCATTCTTATGTTACTGTCTCTTAAGATACATTTTTCTAAGTTTTTGTTTTTTATATTTCCAAAGAACAGAGGAATGTATACAAGTACAGGGGCAAAGGTATTATGGGAGCCTAGGTGGAGACACTACTGTATAAGGTTTATCTCACTACATTTTTCTTTATCCTCCTTTTTTCTTCATTTCATTATCAACATCACCATGATCTTAATTCAGGTATAATCACACTATTTTTTCCATATTCAACTGAGCTGTCCAGAAGTTGCACAACCAGTTGAGCATAATAATGTATCATCTTTGGTCCTACCTGTCCTTCTTTCTTCATACTGGGTTGAGTTCTGAATAGAAGCCAATCAATTTTCACTAATACACTACTGCAACACATTTGAAGCTAACCAAAATTACTCACCATCGCCAGGAATTCCCTTGACTCATGGGAATTCTCTTTAGTCATTGCTGAGCATGTGTAACATGGGTCCCTCTCATTGGAATACTCTGTGAATGGAAAAAAAATACACAAAAATCTACAACAGTGAAGTTAAATGACTTTCTAAATCATTAAACACAAGCAACACAGAGAACTGAAAATAGACCCCAGATATCCAGGGCCATAATTGCATCACTAAGCCACACTCTCCTTTTGGCAAAAGCCTTAGAATGATTTAATAAGCTTATGGGTTAAAGTGCACAGGAGAAACTTCCTCTGTAGACCAACAATAAGGAGATGTGTTCTCATTTTATTTTAATATCTTAGCAAACCACAGATAAATATATGAAAATCACATTGTGCTGGATGATAAAGCTCTTTCAGAAATAAGAGATTTGTTGCTGACTTTTACTTCAACAGGTATTAACAAAACAGTCCTTTAGAGTTCTTGGCTTAAATGCTGATGTTGCTGATAATATTTGATTTGACTTATATAGTTAGCTTATCCACTAGGATTATGTAGACTATTTGCCTAGAAAATTTGAAAAATGATAAAATAATGAGATGTCCTTGGCTTTTCCATCCACAGGAATCAAATGATTAACATAATATATTAGTTTTATTGTGTCCCAGTAAAATATACTTTTTTTCACATGACCCACAGTAAAAAATAAATTTTGCATTGTGATTCTTCCCTTCAACACATAATTTGGAGATATATTACTGAAAGCAGATACTTGCAATGTATTTTGCTATTTTCTGTTTTATCCAATAATATCTCCTTTTTTTAATATGCTGGACAAAACATAGATTTTAAGACCAAATTCAGTTTGGTCTATTCTATAGAATCTCATTAGAATGACTTCAAATTGTGTGGAACATGTATACATATTTTCTTTCTACTGATATAACTATTATACTGTGGGTAATAGGGTATTGTAAGAAAGATGTTGGCCAACTGCTTTTCAAATTCCTGAGCAGAAAACACACAAAGCTATGTATCATCTCCTCTTGTACTATTAGAATACAAGAAGTTTTTCTCTATCATTTCTTCCCACTAACTCCAAAACCAACCATGATTTCACTCTTGCCTTGATCATTTCAATAAAAGGGTTCTCACCAGGGACACAAGCTACTTTACACCAAACATTCAACTGACACATTTTCAATCCTCATCTTATTTATCCTCTCATCAATATGTGATGGTGTTGACCATCCTTTCTAAATCCCTCTTTTCTTTCATCTGTTCTTATACCATTGCTCAGCCTGAAACTTTTTTCATTCTCACTTCATATATTCTAGTCTCAACCTTGAGCACAGCTTAGGTTATCATTTATATGAAAATATGAAAATTATTTATAAATTTATGTCTCCAGCTCAGACATTTCTTTCACATTTCAAACCAATGTCATCAACTTCAAGGTTGACATCTCTCCTACTTATTCTCAGCCTTAGTTAATATTGAAAACCATATTTGATATAGCAACAAAAACTCTTCAAAATCAACATATCCATAATCAAATGTTATCAAACACTCCAATCCAGCAGTTCTTTCTTTTCCAGTATTACCTATTTCAGTGAGTGTCACCAATATACATTCAGTTGTATACTTTAGAAAATCCATATTTCCCTTAATCTTCATCCAACGCTATTAATTTTTTCATTTAAAAAGCCCTAATTCTTTAGATTTGTACCCACCATGCCACTACACATAGAAACCATTGTCTCTTACCTGGTCTATTATAACAGTTTCCTAAAATTTCTTTCTGGATCTCCTCTTGCCCTCATCTTAATCATTCTCCACCCTGCAGCCAGAGTATATTATTTTTTTAAAAACACATATCTGGTAATGTGAATTTCCTAGGAAAAAAATCTTTCCTTGTGTCTGATTGCTCTTAAGATAAAAAGTCCTAAGTTCTCAGAGAGGCATAGAAATCTAACATGGCCCAACCTCTCTGTAGCCCTTCAGTTCCATGTATTTGCTCTCACCCCAAGCCCTTGTCCTTGGTTCCTCCTTGCTCTTTATGTTGAAGCCCCATGGGAATTTTTGCAATTCATCAGAGATACTTTGTTTCCTCCCATCCCTTTATATCTGCCATTTTAAATGCCAACAATGAATTTTAATATTAACTTGGTTTACCTAATTTTTAGTCAAGCATATTTCGCCTGTTATCACTACATCCAGTCCCTTAGCATATTTCCATAAGTCTCTGTTTCTTTCTTTCAACATTTCTCACAGATATAATATTTTAATTAATGTCTATCTCTATTCACCTGTAAGCTCTATGAGGGCATGATCTGTGTCTATTTTTCCTTAGCATTGGGTCTCTGGCATTTATAAGAGGTATTCACTATATATTATTGTTTAATATATGAACAAACTCTATTAAAGTGTTAAGTTAGGGAGTAGATTTCAGCTGTTACAAGAAGTGTGTTACGTGTTAAAAGAGTATTTTAACAATAATTGGTAAACATAAAATGATGTAAATAAATATGTTTATGAAATTTGTTTCTTTGGGAAATTGTCAACTAGATAGGAATCCACATATATTGTAGGATAAAATATCTTTTAGGATTTTTTCTAGTTATAAATACTGTAAAAGACTACAATTACATAATTTAGCTAAAATTACATGACTACATTTTACAACTATAGCTAGAGTCCAAAATTAAGATATTTTAAGCTCATAGACTTTTATGAATTAATTGTAATAACTAGAACCTATTCAAGAATTTTAGTAACTACCAAATAACCCTAAAATAACTAATTTGCATACACTTATATTTTGTGCCAGATTTACTTGGCATCACATCCAATAAAATGGTAATAAGATGTGTATAACATGCAAAACTTGGATACATATCTAATCTCTATAGCTTCGACACATGCACAAAATGCACACAAAATGACAGAGTGAGTGGTTATTGCTATATCTGTTTGTTCTCACTGAAAATGAATGGTGAAAACATGTATTTTTAAAATTTGTATAATACACTATATATTTACAAAACATCTCCAGGTACACAACATAGCATCTCACCATGCCCAAGTTATTTGCCAAGAAAATTAGGAGATTAAGACTGTTGCCTAATTATGCATGATGCCAAGATATAAGATTTTGAATAATAAATGTCTTAGTCATAAAAAATACGGTTTATTTGATACTTTATCAACTCAAACTGATAACAATTGTCCAACTTACTTGAGTAACATGCTTCAAAATTTAAATATGACTCTTGAGGTATCTACCAACTGATTCAAAATAAGTGAAACTTAAGTGTCTCCAGGCCTCAGCACCCAGTGAAATGAAATGAAGTTGCATTAGTGACAATTACCTAACGTACATTTTACTATTACTTACCCTTTGCCTATGTAATGCAGGCCACTCAATTCGTCTTCCTTTCCTAATGATGTCCCCTCATGTCTGTTTCTGAAAATCTCAAAAGGAAGCCTTATATGAGATCAAAAAACAATCAACTGATTATTTTAACCGAGACATCTACCATCTTGTTCCTCTTCATCTTCAACCTGTACACAGTAAGGGTTCCCTTCCTTTGAAAAATGTCATTGGCTTAATAAAGACCTTGTCTTCTACTGCTCACATGACAGCGACTAAGTGATGCTGGTTGCAGTGCAGAAATAAAGAGATAGTATCACCTAACTCCATGCCATTCTTTGTCATTTGGCACTTAAAGCAGCACTCTTGTCCCTAAACAATAACTTGTCCTAACATCAGCTTCTTAATCATATCTTCTCTCTTCATGTAGAGGCTCCAGACTAGTCAAAGGGTCTGGCTGAGCACAGGTGGCACTGCACCCCACCCACTCTACACTCTTTGTTTTCTTCCCTTTATTTTCCTCTTTGTGGTTCACAAATACACTTTCATATACATAAAGTCATCAAAAGGCTTTTGCTAAAATAAAAGGCTCTGTGGATAGCAAATACCTCAAATAGATGCTTGAGCATAGGGGGTCACTTAATGCAACTAACAAGATGAAAGCAAGACATGGGAATACCCTGAATATTTTTAGAACATTATTTTAGACTAGTGTCAAGCAGCTAAGTGACATTATGAGTAAAATATGTTTTATTTTTTCAGATTTGGTCCATTTTGTTTTAAACCACTATCCTGTTGACAGTGAGACATTAAAATGTATTGAATATGTTTCTTTTTTAAATACATTCTTTTAGACCAGTGGCATACAACAGGTAATGTGCAGTTGAGTGAAATGTGGTGTTTGTTTTGTTTTTAACTGGTGGAACAATAGAAACAGAAAAGAGTTGGCTTCTTCCATGGTATTTTTATGGATGAGAAAAATCAAACTCTAAATTGAAAAAATATTTTATCATGAAACATGTCAGGGTTCTAAACATCTATCTGATTATCAGCTCCATGTGAACTTAACTACTTTATGATTTTCAGAATTGTATTCATTAACTTCATATCCATGCCTATGAATTAAAGTGGAAATAAATTCTTCATGTTAGCAAAAATTAATATAATATTTTGATATGTTTATGTTTAGACCACCTAGTGTACATTATTTTGTAGAAAAAATCTGATCTATTTGCTAGATCTTAGAGATCATCAGTGTCTAAGATATGCATAAATATTGTGGCCCTATAGGAAGCATTTATAAAAATAAATGAAGATATAGCATTAAGTTAGTTTCTAATGATAGTTGTTCTTTGGTACCCCCAAGGGATTGGTTCCAGGACCCACAGGATACCAAAATCCAGAAAAGTTCAAGTCCCTTGTATAAAATGGCACAGTGAAGTTGACCTTCCATATAGATCAAATTTTGATCAGCTGTTGGCTGAATCCATGGATGTGGAAGCCGCAGACAAAGAAGGTAAACTGTATTTCTTATTTCCAAGTCTAATGATCCCCAGTATAAAATGTATACAATAACTTTCCCAAATCATGGAAGTATAGGCTCTCAGGTGGGGAGGCAATCTCAAAAACCATCCCTATTGTATAAAACGTTCAACACGGGCTCTAGAGTCAGAATGGGTGGCTCCAAGTCCTACCTCCTCTGCTTGCTAGCCCTGTGCTCTAAAATAAAATGCTTCGCCACGGGTTGTGCCATATCTAAAATGGGGAGAGTAATAATATGTCTCTGTGGATGTGTTTTGAAGAGTGAATGAGTCCGTTAATAGGAAATGCATAGAATAGTACTTAGCAAACTGTTATTTATTCTTCTATTGTCTGAGACCTTCATTATACAAATGAGGAAAATGAAGCCAACAAAAATTGTCTCATGAAATTATGATTGGTTTGTGATGCCATTCATTCATTTTTATTTATTTTTTTCATATTTCCTTCTTTCTGTCCCTAAATATTCTTTGGATGCCGACTGTGTGTGAGATAGTGTACTAATATAATTCTCTCTGCCAGGTGCTTCAATGTTCCGTTGCTAAGAAATCATTTAGTATGTCCTGCTGTAGTATAAATGGCAATGTGCCAGAGAATATATGTCACCCAGGTCCCATGCCTCTTGCCTTAAAGACTCAGTGTCATGTTTTGTTATTTCAAAACTAAACACTAATGTATCATTGATCTATTAAACTTTTTTAAAAGTATATTGCACTGCAAATTTTAGGACACTCATGTGGAAAATAAAAAATATATATAGGTGGTGTGCCAGACTTCTCTGCTTAGTCTTACTGACTCTAATTTCTTTACTCACATGCTACCTAATATAGTAGAATAATAACTTCAACCTCTGAAGTTATATCCATTCATAGTTAAAAGTTGCCTCTGTAACACAAATGCTCACTCTATAATTTTAAACAGAAGAGTTGATGGCCGTGATTTTTTGAATTTCCTTTCCAGTTTTTTCTTTAAATGTCACTGATTTTGCTTTTAATTCCTCTTTGAGTAAATTATTCCATTTCCTCAGTAACTGAATCACTAGGAAAGTCTAAATGAATATGCAACCTAAATTTTCCATTTTGCAGTATCAGAGTCTTTATTTCACTCACTGATTTAAAATATTTTTTTTCTTTATTTTTACTACTTCTAAGAAGATGTTGGGCATTTTACAAGTGCATTGTTTCCTGTTTAGGGCTACATGTCCATTTGCATTTTCATATTTCATTTCCTTATAAAATAGTCTCTGCTTATGAACTTTGTTTATAAGATTCTTAAACCTAAATATTTCAGGTCTCCTTTAAAAAGTGCTATTTTAGTTTATTACTTATTTTTCAGTAAGAGTAACAGAACTGAAAAAAATGCTTCCCTAGCTGATTATAACTGAAGTGAGAAAATTTATTTTTGGTCCAGGTGTTCAGATCAGGAGACTGGTTTCAATTTTGAAGGATTTTGCCTTGTCAAGTGTGGAGGCCATCCGGGTCCTTTGGAAGTTAGATGGTAGAAGCACTCATGTTCTGATACCATTAGAGTTCGATATAAAACTGACTCCCTTTGTGTTGATTTAGAGTTTGCTAAGCAGCATTTTAATGATAAGCTGTCTTCCCATAGTGACTAGAAATTTGGGAATTCATAAAACTACACATCATTTCTTGTGCGTTCAACAGTCTGTGACCACCACTCTGAGAGAGGAATTAATTCTCAGGGTAATTATCAAATCAGATCCTGGTTCTACTCTGGCAAAATGAGAGTTCAAGGAAAATGCTACCTTGTAAGGTGGTAGCTGAGCTGGGCACTCGCCCTCATGTAGAAATACACTCTATATCATTAACAGTGTGCTCTTCATTTAAAGCATCTACTGACAAAATGATTTCTATGGCCAATCTAGTGAAAATAGTTGGATGACCAAATTGTGTATTACTGTTGTACATTATTTAGAATTTCCATTAAACTAAGAACAACTTGTTCTGTAGTATCAAACTCTTACTATACACCTGGGATTTCTCATAATTTGTCTGATTTAATGGTTATAAAAATATATCAAAGTCTTTACAAATGAAGAAATTAGAACTCAGCAAGGTTAGCTATTATGTTGACGTTATACCATGAGTGTCAGATCTGCTATGAATCCAACAACCAAGCTGCCTCCACAATACCTGGCAAAAGTTTTGAGTAAGGGAGGCCCTAGTGGGTAAGTTCATGAACTCTCAGGGAATAACTTTGGAGGACAGCATTCCAATGCTATAGGTGAATCCGAGAACATCCTGTTATAGTTCTTGCTTCTGACTCCTAAGTGAACAGATGAAGGAAAATGGTATTTTATATATACACAGGACTTTCAGCTCCCTCTGTCATCACTTCCAATTATAATGGAATTTTTCTTTGCATTCCTCATTATGTTTATTTTCCTTAAAGATTATTTTGGTTAACAGATTCTGAATTTATTATAAAAGAGTTTTAAAAAATGTAACACACACATATCTCACATAGAAATCATCTAATCATATTGAGGGTCCAAAAGAAAAGAGGACCATGTATCCAAGGGTCTCTCATTATCATGTTTTAATTGAAAGTTACAGGTAAAAGAGCAGAGGTAACTCATCCTTAGTAAATATGTGTGTGCATGTGTGCACATATGTAAAGGTGAATTGGAGGTGGTGATGGATGGTTTGTTTTGTCCTAGTGGTATAAAATGAAGACAACAGATGAGATGAAAGAATCTTATAACAAAAGTAAAATGACATGTCAAAATCCATGTTCTGGGGTAAGACGGGAATAAAGACACAGACCTACTAGAGAATGGACATGAGGATAGGGGAGGGGGAAGGGTAAGCTGTGACAAAGTGAGAGAGTGGCATGGACATATATACCCTACCAAATGTAAAGTAGATAGCTAGTGGGAATCAGCCACATAGCACAGGGACATCAGCTCAGCACAGGGAGATCAGCTTTTGCTTTGTGACTACCTAGAGGGGTGGGATAGGGAGGGTGGGAGGGAGGGAGATGCAAGAGGGAAGAGATATGGGAACATATGTATATGTATAACTGATGCACTTTGTTATAAAGCAGAAACTAACACGCCATTGTAAAGCAATTATACTCCAATAAAGATGTTAAAAAAAAGAAATCCATGTTCTGAGACTATATTGGCTTAAAAATATATTGTTTCTTCTTTGGTTCTCATTTTTCTCTTGTAGTATCAAATATAGACACTGAAATTAAAATTTTCATAGGTATAAATATTTGCACTGAATACAGATTAGAATTTTTTAAATGAAGGACTTTCCTAATGCCTATTTCTCTGACATTATTTCTTAACATCATTGTTCAGAAATATTAACAAAATGATATATTAAATGCCCGGGAAATAACAGATAATTATTTATTATCTTCTGAATATAAATCCCCCCAAAAAAATAAAGTGAAAGAAACATGACATCCAGAAGCAGCTATAAATATGTGCTGAAAAGAAATAACTCAAAGCATTCAAATGAATATTGAGGAAACACATGAAGAAAAATTCCCCAAGAGAAAAATGTAGATCAGACATTCTATGTAACAAGGATAAAAAGAGTATATTCGAAAATGAAGGCTACTAGATGAAATTTCTATTAATGTGATTGTGTCAGTATATTTTAATTGTGGTAGCAAAGGATCAAGTTTCTACTTTTGGGGATTAAGTAGTAACATTTAATCTGATTAAAGGTTAACCAGATAGATCACTGATCTGTACAGCATCTGTGGGCTAAATATTCCTCTGGGCTTCATTAAGTCATGGGTTGGTTTGAGTAAAGGGAATTAAAGTAGAACCCTTCCTCAGAAAAAATATAAACTCAGAACATTTACAGTGGAGTGCAGTGTATTATGTATTAACGGGAGGAAGTAATAAGAAAGTCAGTGAGCCCCGAAGTCAGAGGAAGGCTTCACCAGGATTTAAACTACGTGACTAAAGCACGCTGAATCTCTGCCTATGTAAAATAATACAATTAAAAATAGTGTACAAGGCTTCCCTGGTGGCGCAGTGGTTGAGAGTCCGCCTGCCGATGCAGGGGACACGGGTTCGTGCCCCGGTCCGGGAGGATCCCACATGCCGTGGAGCGGCTGGGCACGTGGGCCATGGCCGCTGAGCCTGCGCGTCCGGAGTCTGTGTTCCGCAGCGGGAGAGGCCACAACGGTGAGAGGCCCGCGTACCGCAAAAAAAAAAAAAAAAAAAAAAAATAGTGTACAGCAGTAACAGACTTTTTCTTAAATATATATCACCTTTATTTTGCTAAATGACAGAATTTGTTTTTAGTGTTGAACATTACAACTTTTTGTAAGCAGCAGACTATGAAAAATCATAATCTTCCAGCATGCTACTTTATTTTTATTTATTTTTATTTTTTTACATTTTACTTGTTTATTATGTTTTCTCCATCAGAGTGAAAGATCCTTGAGGGCAGGGACTTTTGTCTGTATTCCCTGGTACCTAGAATTGTGCCTGTACACAGCAGGCGTTCAATAAGTATTTCTGCTGTAGACTGGATGGCATGGGTTAATCAGATCTCTGGGGCTTCTGCAGAGTCTGGTACAGGAAAGGGGGAGCTAGAGAGACCCTGCCCCCTGCAACCTCCCCATTTTAACCTTAAGTGTTGAAAAGTGGGGCAGAGCTGGATTCAGTCTGCTGGGTGACAGGGTCAGTGGGATGCAGAGGGAGCCAACGCAGCCTTTGGGGAGGGGTGTGTGTCGGGGGGAGGTGGATTCCTGACTTCTGGCCTCCTGGCCTGGGTTAGACCCAGGACTCTGAGACAGAACATACATATTTTGGGGAGTCACCCACTCCCTGAGGAACCAGAAATTACTCTTCGTGGTTTGAAGGCCCTCGGAGAGGAGGGGTGAGGGGAGAAGGGGGGAGGAGCGAGCTGACCCTCCTCCCTCCTCCAGTCTC
>RJWK010034633.1:0-22578 GCA_004363435.1 Platanista minor | reverse complement strand
AAAAAAAAAAAAAAAAAAAAAAAAAAAAAAGAATCCGCCTGCCAATGCAGGGGACACGGGTTTGAGCCCTGGTCTGGGAAGATCCCACATGCCGCGGAGCAACTAAGCCCATGTGCCACAGCTACTGAGCCTGCGCTCTAGAGCCCGCGAGCCACAAATACTGAAGCCCACGTGCCTAGAGCCTGTACTCCACAACAACAGAAGCCACCGCAATGAGAAGCCCGCACACCGCAACGAAGAGTAGCCCCCGCTCAGCAACGGAGACCCAACGCAGCCAAAAATAAATAAATAAATAAATTTATTAAAAAATAAAGTATAATAATTTGCAAATGGCAGATGTCTATGCAGAAGTGGTCAGAAACTATTTAAACATAGATGAACTAGAATTTTGAATAACAAGCTATACAACTGATGACAAACAAGTAGTATATGCCAGAATTTTAAATGATCTGCTACAACAACATTCATTCACTCAGTCAACAAATATCTACTGAATTAATACTACATGCCAGGCACCGTGCTAAGCACAAGGGATAATTCAGTGGCAAAGACAGACACGGTCTCTGCCCTTATACAGTGTACAGTCTAGTAAGAAAGAGAGATGAGCAAATGGGTAATCAGAATATAACTGGTTAAGGATAGTGACAAGAAAAATGAAAGGCAAGGTGCTATGAGAACAGATAGAGGGGTATCCAAACTGGATTTAGCGGGTATGTCACAGAAAACCTTTTAATGGAAAGGAGATCTAAGCTCTAAAACTGAGATGCATAAATTTTAGCTTAAAGTGTTATGGGTGGGGTGCTTCAAAATCAGGAATCAGATCACAGTAAGACCTTACAAGTCATTAATTACTCTGAACTGATTTGAATAAAGGAAGGACATGACAAGAATTTTAGGAAGATAGATCTTGCTACAACGAATGGCAAGAACCAGGAAAGAAGCAGATGTTTAGCAGACACCTTAAGTAGTGATTCAAAAAAGTGACTCAAAAAAAAGAGGGAGGGCTTTCCTGGTGGCGCAGTGGTTGAGAGTCCGCCTGCCGATGCAGGGGACACGGGTTCGTGCCCCGGTCCGGGAAGATCCCACATGCCGCGGCGCGGCTGGGCCCGTGAGCCATGGCCGCTGAGCCTGCACTCCGGAGCCTGTGCTCCGCAACGGGAGAGGCCACAGCAGTGAGAGGCCCGCGTACCGCAAAAAAAAAAAAAAAAAAAAAAAAGGGAGGTGTTCGGGATGGCTCCTTGTTCTGACTTGAGAAAGTGGATAGACAGCAGCACTACCATTCATTGAACTAAGGAACACAGTAAGAGGAGGTTTTCTTAGAGGGGGAAGGAATTGAGCTCAGTTTGGCAATTGTGGAGTATGTGTCTCTGAAACATCCAAGCAATCTGACTCAAGTCTAGATATATGGAAGCGCTGACTGGCGATGTAGCCTTGGGAGAGATCTGAATGATCCAGAGATAATGTGTCAATGAGAAGACAAAAGGTCCAAGTGGAAGCCTAAGGACAATAGCTTAAGGGCCCCAGCTAAAGCTTACCCTATTGGAACTGATAGTGGACTATACATGTTACTCTTTAAACCGTAAGTGAGCTCTGCAAATAGTCCTTCTTCTACTTATTTAGCTAGAGTAAGAAATCATAATGGACAAGGAAAAAAACCAATGGCTCATTCTACAACTTGATCACCTTTTCAGATGCAATGAGTATACTTTTTAAAAATATAATATTTATTTGTATAACTCCTCCTAAAATGGCTACCTGATGAATCAAAGGACAGCCTGTGTTCCTATGTGTGTATGTTCATTTGGACATTAACACACTTTTAACAGTCAGGCAAGTTTAAACCAAGAAAAAATGTGCACGTCTCTGTCAAGCACCTTCGAGCCTCGGACACCCACTGCCCCTGGGCTCTGACAAAGCCCAGATGCTGAGCTGTTAAGGAGGGAAAGCAAGACCTCTTCTTCGACACTGAACCTGAGCTGCAGATTTCCATTCCCCCAGATCTAGTCTGAGATTTGAGACAGCAGATGTTTTCTTCTCCTTCAAAACAGTAAGAAGCAATGAAAATAAGAACAGTGTTATTAAGCAAAGGTATACAGATCTTGAAACTAAAATCAATTCTTTTTTTTAATTCAAGTCAACAGGGATTAAGAGGTTCTTGTTCACACTTCAGTGTTTTAAACTACCGTCAAAAAGTAATCACAATCATAGTCACACACTCCAAGTGTGAAGTGCATTAAATGTCATCAATGCAACTCCATAACAAGAGGACTGAAAGTGACCCTGCTAAAGTAGTCATCCTTTCAGAGAAAAGTATATACTACAGAATAGAGATAGGAACCATGTGATCTTAGTGGATTTCATTCAGTCCGGAAAAATATCTTCTAAGCAAAGCCTACACTAAATCCTGGGACCAAAAAAGTGAGTAAGACACAACCTCAGCCCTAAAGGAGCTTACGCCCTAACACCAAGAAGAATGTATACACAGTTACTGTAACTGTGAGAGAAGAGAAGTGAGAGGGAAGAAAAGGCAACAGTGGTACCATGTTAACTAGGTAAAAAAAAAAAAAAGAAAAGAAAAGAAAAGAAGAAAAGATTCCCAGCTTTCTAGAGGAACAATTTAAACCAAAACTGACACACAGAGGGGAAAGGAAAAAAAGTCAAGAATGCCCTAATTACAAATCTAAGAAAGAAGAGTAAAGACAAGTTTTCAAAATTTAAACAAAATTTCCAACTCTCTGAATCCCCTAGTGAGGATGAGTCTGGAGCTCTGTTTCTGTTTACTTTCTAAGAATCTAAAACATCTACATGAAGAACCATACTTGGCTTTGAATTTTCCAGCATTAAAATTCTGAAAAGCTCAAAAATTGTGCTAAGGAGACAAGATCCTCCAAATTCGTAACAGGAAATGTGGCATTTTCCCAGATTATTCTCTGGCTTCAATGAAGAGAGAGAATGGGGACCACAGGATTTATAAATATGAATTACAGGATGAGATGATTTTCCAAACATCTGTCAGAAGCTAATTTGATCCAAGAGAAAAGGAAAAAAAAAGACTCAGAGGGAAGCCAAATAGAGTGACTAATATGTGGAACTTCTGTGGACTTTGGTGGGTTGATGGCCTCATGGGCATTGCATGCCTACTCTACAATAATAAATATCCAAAGTCTGTACAATAATGCACTTTATACAATTCAAAGCACTTTCCCATGTACTCTCTCATTTGATTCTCACAACGCACATAGTGGATATCTCTGGTTCAATGTAAAGATCGTGACGTGGTACTTTGACACGCTACATGAAGTAGGAAAGAATGTAGAGATACCACGTATCAAGCCTTTGAATAAATCAGACCTGGTTTCAAATCATGGTTCTGCTACTTACTAAGTAATCTTGGGATTAGTACTTGAACCTTTTCTTCTAGGATACGGTACCTATAAAATGACAATAATTACCTCATGGAGTTGCTACACAGATTAAACAAAACATGTAAAGTAGATAGCAGAGTGTATGACATATAGTAGATACTCAGTAAATGAAAACTAGCAATGGTAGTTTTCAAAAGCTCCATACCCACCTGGAGTAATACTGTTATTAGGATATCACACCGGAACAAATAATTCAGAAGCAAAGTTTCACCCTGGATTTAAACTGAGCCCAGATACCTAGACGTTTTGTAACAAAGCAGGCAGTTACTAGAAACAGCCCCTTAGGATCTGTCTGGTCTGTTTCTTGTATTTTGTAACCTGGTTGGGGGGCAGGGTGGGGGGAGAGCTCTGGGAGGAAAACTGAGTAGAGTATGTACAGAATGAGCTATTTTTGTGATCTTCCAACTTTTACTTGATGACGTACTGAGAGACCTGGGTAGAAGTTATACCATATCCCTTTCTCTGTTGTTAAAACACAGGCTGCTTGACATACTTAATTCCCACTTCTAAATGTTCTGCTTGAGTACCGCGTGGGACGTGCTTTGGAAATAAGTTAGCATCCATGAATTTAACCAGCAAGAGGAAAATAGCCATCTTTTTAATTTCTCAGTTCTATAAAGTTAACTAAACAAAAATCTCAACTTTTCTAGGTTTCAGCGTCTTCATTCTGAAAACAAAAATGATAATACCTGACCACCTGAGTTGCTATAAGTTGAAGATTCCTCTAACAGCATTTAATCACAATCACAGTCAAATAAAATGATGGAAGGAACTTCAAAAAGGAATTTAATGATGAAAATCATCTACTCCTCACTTTTACACAGGTGACATGGTATAATGAAGAAAGTGCATGTCTAGAAAGACAGAGATATGTGTTCTGGTCCTGGTTCTGCCACCAACTCATCCTGACATGCTGGCCATTCATTTATTCCCCAAATACTAACTGTTAGCCATTATAGGCCTGCTGCTACTACTACTACTAAAACTTCTAATAATAGTTTCTCTGCCTTCCCCACAGGTGTTGTAAGAATGGAGTACAATAATTTATAGGCAAATCCTTAAAGGCAAAAGAGCTATGAAAGTATGTAGTGATTTTTTTATATTATATGATATTATTATAGCTATGTCTAAGTTGCCACTTAAAGCATGAAACTAACTTTCCATGCCAAGTTCAAGAGGTCATGAGGCTCCCTGAGCCTCAGTTTCTTCATCCCTGAGATAAGGGTGTTGAGCTAGATAACTCTAATATTCCCTCTAACATTAATCAGCTGATAAGAATTTTCTTACTTTTGAAATGAGGAACCTAAAACTAACAGAAGTTAAGTGATTTGCTCAAGGAACACAGTACCAGAACAAAACTGGGATTAGAACTCAGGTTTTCTACTTTTCAAAAGTATCATGCCTTGAAAACTATAAGGAATTTTCATTTGTACAGGCTCTCAAAACAGACCCTGAAACTTGCTGTTGTCCCTAAATCTTCAATCTCAGCTGGACTATGTACTTGAGATGGTCAAATCATGTGGCTGCGTTTGTGAAAGTAATCACCAGATTGCTATTGTAATCTCCTGAGAGTGTCATTATTCCAAAAAGGTTTGATCCTTTTTATTTGGATTCTACTCCTGCTTTAATTTTTTTCCATTAAAATGAGAAAGCATTGCCATCTACTGGACTCTGAAGACATTGCTGCTGTAGTTTTAAGTCTGAGAACAAGAATTCTTAACAATCTAAAAGCTCTTTGTACTTTATCAATACCACCATAGAGTTATGACAGTATGAGTTACATAAAAATAAAACTCCAAAAGTTGGGCCTAGGGATAAGGTAGGGTAGGAGAGAAAAATACCATCCCCTCGAGATTTTGAATCTCAATTACTGCTATGATAGTCCTAAATATAGCAAGCATTCACCTGCATTCAGTAACAAAATGAGCACCTACTACATGCCAGGCACGGTTCAAGGGACACAACTGCTGACAGTGGTAAGCATTAGAGATGTAATCCCTCTTATCATAGGGTTTAGAGTCTAGTGAGTAGTAGTTTCCATATATTATTGAACTCTACTCATGTGCCAGCCTTGTAATATACATTATATCACCTTTAATATTCAAAACAATTTATGATGAGGTAGAAATTGTTATCTCCATTTACAGATGAAAAAACAAACTCAGAGACGATTCAATTTGCCCAAAATCTCTTTCATAGGTAAGCAGTGGTGCCTGGAATTAAACTCACATCAGTCTGACTCCAAAACCCATATTCTTAACCACTAGGAGTGTCCATTCACCCAGGTAGTTGTCAGCATCGTCCCAAAAAGAAGAATAGTTGCCAAAAGGAAATTCAGGCAAAGATAATCTTACAGGTCTATATTAAAGGCAAAACTCCTATACAGGGATCTGAAAAGTTTCCAGCTTATTGGATCAAGAGCTGGCCCAACAGCCTCTCATTTCCCATGCTCCCCCAACTGCCATCCTAGCAGTAAAATCCACCTGGGAAACATCTCTCCAGATCACCTAGCCTTATTCACCAACCTCTTCCTAAGGTTCTCTTCAAATTACTTAATGTTCTGCTGTAATTCACCTGTGTTAAGACCCAAACAACTGACATCAAAAGTAATTTTTCAAACTAAACTATTTGTAAACTGGAGCTCTTCTGGAATAAATGCTGTTTTATCTCTGCTAAAAGAATAAGTGTTGGGGCTTCCCTGGTGGTGCAGTGGTTGAGAGTCCGCCTGCTGATGCAGGGGACACGGGTTTGAGCCCTGGTCTGGGAAGATCCCATGTGCCGCGGAGCGGCTGGACCCGTGAGCCATGGCCACTGAGCCTGCGCGTCTGGAGCCTGTGCTCCGCAACGGGAGAGGCCACAACAATGAGAGGCCTGCGTACCGCAAAAAAAAAAAGAATAAGTGTTTGTGACTCTGCATCTAATACTTTTGTATCCCACAGTACTTAGTTTAATAATGGGCACATAGTAGGTACTTGATATTTACTGATAGAAAAAAAATCATGAATCACGTTTACAACTAAAGATAGGTTTTATCACCTATTCAATTATTTATTTGTCTGCATTGCTGTTAAATATGTACACATTTGTATGCCAAATAAATGAAATTTTACTACATAAAATTAACAAGATATCACTCCCTAATAAGGCCAGCAGAAGTTACTGAATGAAGGATTCAAACCCACGGTATATATTTTAGTCAAAGATTTCCAAGTGTATTAGTTTCCAAAGACACCCCTGGGAGTGAGACTGAATACTCATCCAATATAGTAAAAAGTTGAGAGATTTATTAGGTTCCTAAAAGCTCAACAGAAATGAGTAAAGCCTTTCTGAGAAGCAGATAAACAAAGAGGCAAAGGTTTTGAGCAAATAAGTAAGTTTCAGCTTTTAGACCCACAGTGGCTGAAGACACTTTAACGTGGACAGAGGAAGGATTAACAGCAACATAGTCATCAGAAGTAATAACAAGCTGTTTCTGGTTATGGCTAATGTAAAAAAACAAGAATGCTGAAGAACTGGTCAACAAAAACTTCAGTCCGTATTTTAAAAGTTACTTTAAAACATGCTTCCTATTGCTTCACAAGTATAACCTTTCCCTTCTGTACAGTACATTTTTTTTTTTGGCTGTGCCACTCAGCATGTGGGATCTTAGTTCCCCGACCAGGGATCGAACCCACACCCCTGCATTGGAAATGTGGAGTCTTAACCACTGGACCGCCAGGGAAGTCCCCAGAACATACATTCTTAAAGCCCTGCTGATTTAGCATTTTTTAATCCTTTATGAAATATTTCAACCACAGATGTGCTATCCATATTCAATGACTGCGATTACAAGTATATTTGGACTTATTTTTATCACCGTACTGCATGTTTCTATTTACACTTGTTTTCTTTTTTGTTTTCCTTTTCTGACTCCTATCAAGTTGACAAAGTTTTCTGCTCCTTATATTCCCTTTTTTCCCTCTGCTAATTAAAAATCTATACTCTGTTTCTAGCATTTAGGTATCTTTACATTTTTAACATGCACACTCGACCACAAGTTTTTCTAAGAAATTCTAAACTTGTTTACTGTCTCTATCCTCCTCCCGAACAAATCAACGACCTCAATGAGTCTTACTCTTTAAACAGCCTCCCTCACCTTATTACTGTTGTCTAGAGCAGTGCTCCTCAAACTCTCTGTGGGAAAGGGTCAGTTGCTTTTCCTTCAATCCACTGTGAGCTGATACTTTTATAAAATACAAAAAAGGCAAAATAATGTCAAATTGCTATAAGTGTTTAAAAACATTTACGTCAGGGCTTCCCTGGTGGCGCAGTGGTTAAGAATCCGCCTGCCAATGCAGGGGACACGGGTTCGAGTCCTGGTCTGGGAAGATCCCACATGCCACGGAGCAACTAAGCCCGTGCACCACAACTACTGAGCCTGCGCTCTAGAGCTCACGGGCCACAACTACTGAGCCCAGGTGCCACATCTACCGAAGCCCGTGCTCCTAGAGCCCATGCTCTGCAACAAGAGAAGCCACTGCAATGAGAAGCCTGTGCACCACAACGAAGAGTAGTGCCCGCTCACCGCAATCAGAGAAAGCCCGCACGCAGCAATGAGGACCCAATATAGCCAAAGTAAACTATTAATTTTTTTGAAAAAAGCTAGTACAGGGCAAGATAAGCATGCCTTATAAATTTACAAAACTTATTAACTGAAGGACTATAGAATAAAATGTACCACTTATTACAAAACATTTATTCAGTAAACATTTATTGATCATCTGGCCTTGAATCCGGCTCTGCTACTTAGTAGTTGTGTAATCTTGGGAAAGTTACTTAAGTTCTCTGTGCCAGCATCCTCTTCTATAAAAGGACAATTGTAGGGTTTAAATGAGGTAAAATATATAAAGCACTTAGAATAGTGCCTGGCACATAAGTGCTCACTAAACGTTAGACATTATTATTATTGTTAGGGAGAAACACTTACTCTGCACTCCCATGCTTCCACATAGGAGAAAAACTTTCCACTCCATTTCCCAGGCAAGAAGATTATAAAGGGAAAAAAAAAAAAAAGTCTAGTTTTTCTGTGTCCTTCACTCACTCCTCCCCAGAATAGGCAGGAGCTTGACTGCTGAGTTTGGGAGACGAAACTGAACATGACCGCCTTAGTTCTTTCCAGGTTACCTCCCATTCAGGAACAGCCTGTGTAAAGTACACATAAACTCTGCTTTTGTCTTGGAGGGTCAGGATCTGTCCCTATAAGGGGAAGAACGCAGTTTTGCTTGTTTTGTTACTTGGTGGTATGGGGATTCATTTTGGGAGAAAGTACTATATACAAGCTCTTTCAGCTGCAGAATTTAAGCCACATTTGCCAATTAGTTTTATCAGTAATAACGCCAACATTCTGATCTCCATTTATCACCTGTCTTATTTCTTTTTTTTTTTTTTTTTTTGCGGTACGCGGGCCTCTCGCTGTTGTGGCCTCTCCCGTTGCGGAGCACAGGCTCCGGACGCGCAGGCTCAGCGGCCATGGCTCAGGGGCCCAGCCGCTCCGCGGCACGTGGGATCTTCCCGGACCGGGGCACGAACCCGTGTCCCCCGCATCGGCAGGCGGACTCTCAACCACTGCGCCACCAGGGAAGCCCACCTGTCTTATTTCTAAACTTGTTCCAAATTCAGGAGAAGAAGAAAGGGTTATTAGTTATTGATCTACCCAAAATCTCAACTACTATTAGCCTCTGGCTACAAAATTCTTAGGGAGATTACATACAGTAAGATATATAAAGCTCTTAAAACATTGTTTGATACATAATTCATTCAACAGATGTTAACTATTAATATTATTACTATATGTCAGACATTGTGCTAGATGGTGAGTTGGTTACCTGTTACAGGAGGAACTTAATCCTTCAACAGCCTCAGGATGGCTAACCCTATAAATGGGACATTACAAACAACAGCAGTGGCAGTTCCCACAACTCTCTCATTAAATAAAACATTTTTACTAAGCAAATACCATGTCTCAAGGACTATGATAGGTACTAGGAATTCAAAATTACATATAGAAATCTCTCCTTAAGAAGATTACAGACTAGAAAGAAAGAGCTATAAAGTGGTAAAACCTATGTCAAAGGTGTACATAGGGTGTTGATATACTACAGGAACTTAGAAGATGAGGGCTTTAAAATAAACAAAAAAAGCTTAATAGAGCTTCAACTGAGTTTTGATGAAGTCACCTAGAATAGCTTGCATTTTGCCAAACTGAATGGGCCTTTTTCAGTCTTCATCTTTTTTGACCACCCTCTCCTTAAAAACCAAAAACCAAACCAAAACAAAAACCACTCTTTCTTTAGCCTCTGAGATTCCACAAGAGACTTCACTCTCTTTTCCTCATCTATCTCTCACCATTCCTCCTCAGCCACCTTTTCCAAAGCCTCCTCCCATATTTGGCCTCTAAAAGTTGGAGACCCTCACAGGCCCCATGCTATTAAGTCCCTTTTTTCTCACTGTTCAGCTTGTCACTGGTCTATCTTATCTGAACTCATGGTTTCAATAACTATTTGCCATTATTATATCTCTATATTTAAATCTCTAACCTACTTCTCTCCTCTGAACTCCAGACTCATCTAATCCAAATGCCTACTTTACACATGGATATCTTGAAGATATCTCAAAGCCCGTGTGATCAAATCTCAACTCACTCACGATCTGCCTCCAACAAAGCTGTCTTCCTCCAGTGTCCTTAGTTCTCTCAGTGCCTGGCACCTTCACCCATCTGGCTACTTCATCTAAGCCAGAAACCCGAAAGTCATCCTTTAACACCTTCTTTTTCCCTACACCCGAAATTCAAACCATCACCAAGTCCTACTGATTTTACCTCCTAAAACTTTCCTAAATCTCTCTGCTAGTCTCCCATAAACCTGTTCCAAAGTATCAAATCTCTTACCCGCTGTACTGTAAGATCCTCCTTACTGTCTTCCCACATATATTCTTGCCTCTTCTACAATCAGTCCTTAAAGCAGCCAGAGTGAAATTATTAAAACACAAATCTAATTATATTTCTGCCATGCTAAAAATCCTTCAACACACTCTACTTCTCTTAGGATAAAACCCTTCAAAAGGTTCTGTGTTATGTGGTCCCTGTCTACCTCCTCAGCCTCCGCTGGTACCCTTCTCCCTTATCACTCAGACTTTCCTTCAGTCCTGAAAACTCACCACTTCCCCTAGTATTTCATGGCCTTCCAACATGTTACCCTCCTCTACCCGGAATGCTCTTTCTGTTCAGCCTCCATCCCTCCACATTGTTCATTTCTATTCATCCTCTGGATTGTAACCTTAAAAGTCAAGTCCCCAAAGAACTTTCTTGAGCCACTAGAGTAGGTAAGATCCTCATCACATGCTTTTATAGCACCCACCAACACTGTGTTTATATAGTTATCTATCAGGTTACCTTATCAGTGCTTGTCTCCCTCATACACTCCATGACAGCAGGGGAAAAAAATTTTGTTTGCTCACCATTGTACCCTTAGCACTAAGAGCACAGTAGCTGATGTCCAGCAGGTGCTCAGTAAATAGCTGTTGAATGAATGAAGCATTCTAGCAATAGCATTTCAGACAACCAAGAATTAGAAAACAACATGATCACTAAGAGGAAATAATGTAGAAAACTCACCTCATTGGTTTGTGGCTAGTATTAAGTGGGATAAAGAACATGAATCACCTGGCATGGTGCCACAGATAGCAGGTACTTGGTAAATACCTCTCCTTTCTCTAATCACCTTTAGATATAGAGACAGCACAGACTATAATATAAATGACTACAATATAACTTGCCTCAGGTTTCTTAAATTTATTCAAAGTTGTAAAAGACTTCTGAAACATTTAATAAAACTGTATTACACTTAATTAAAATTCATTATTCTTCTTTAACCTCTAAAGAATTATGCAGAAAACAGCTACATAAGATTTTCTCTTAGGAAAATTAATATAATCTGGATTTAGAAAAGATGTGTTGATGTGGTCACAAATGAGTTTTCACTTTAAGCATTCACCCTAAGCCACACTAAACAACAAACTTATAATGATATTTAAAACATGATTCTATTTACACAGGGCTTTTACCTGATACATCAAAGCACACCTGCACTAAACAAAACTCACAGTGTTATGCAAATCCCCTTACCTTATGTTCAAATGGAGCACCATAATAGCCATCATTCAGCCCAAAAATTATTTCATTTTGGTTGCGGGCATGAATCTAAGAGAGGAGGAAAACACATTATTAGTTCATCTCATTCCAATCAAGTTTTAATGTGATTAGAAAATGATAGGACCTACTTCAATGTTGAGAAATAAGGTGGCTGCGTCTAACAAGCCAGCAGAAAACAAAACGCTTATCATAAGACCAGGTGATCAGTTTAGAGTTTCCTGCTTTAGTCAAAGTCTTCACAAAATCATCACATGAGGGGCTTCCCTGGTGGCACAGTGGTTGAGAATCCGCCGGCCGATGCAGGGGACACGGGTTCGTGCCCCGGTCCGGGAAGATCCCACATGCTGCGGAGCGGCTGGGCCCGTGAGCCATGGCCACTGAGCCTGCGCGTCCGGGGCCTGTGCTCCGCAACGGGAGAGGCCACAGCAGTGAGAGGCCCACGAACCGCAAAAAAAAAAAAAAAAAAAATCATCACATGAGATCACAGGCACCATCATTCACACACATTTTTCACAAACACTTCTTGAGGTTGTTACAGAAAGCATATTCCTTAAGTATAGGGGATTCAGAGGCACACTATACATTCTCTGATCTCAAAGAAAACACAGCCCAGTTAGTCTATTAGAGTGCTTTAAAAAACATGAAGCCCTAGAAAAAACATAAAAGATAAATATTATTTTCTATTTCAAAAAGACAGTTTAAAGATAATATCCAATCCTCAAAGGCTTTAAAAGTCTACTAATTATTTTCTGTCTACTACACTCTCTTAAATGCAACTGATTCGAGCTTCAGTCAGTGCCAACCTCGAATTAAACTTCACCTAAAAGGTGGGAGAATTAAAACTTTTAAAATTGAAGAACTAAGATTTTTTTTAAAACTCAAAATAGTATAAAGTCTATAAAAACAGATTTAGTTACTTGATCAGAAAGAATTGTGGCTAAAAAAATTTTAATTGCTTCTGCAGTGAAGGATTAATGTGAAGGTTCAAGTGGGGGATCACCAGAATAGAATATTTCATCTCTTCTTTCTAGCTAGAGATAGAAAGGTCAAAGCCAGCAGTAGGAAATTCCTCTGAACATTTATCTGACTTCCATACCTGCTACACCTATTACTAAAGCAAAATTAATCACATGCTCCCTGTTTACCTACATCATTTACTTAACTGAATACAATACCAAAAGATGGGCCTGCAATAATAAACTTACAATGAAAACTATAAACCAATTTCAAGAAGTGTTTCATTTTACAAGAGAAAAAGAGAAAGCACTACGAAATCAGTTTTAAGATAAGAAGAAACTCAAAATTTTACAAACATAGAATATTGTATACACATATATACCTCGGGAGAAAAAAGATTAAATAAAATCATATGCATCAAAATGTTAACAATGGTTGCAGCTGGGCAGAAGGATTACACATAATTTCTTATTCTCCTCTCTGTGCTTTTCAAAATTTTCCAAATTGTCCACAAAGTACACGGATCACTTTTAAAATCAGAAAAATACATGCCATTAAAGAAAGGGTGGGGTGAGATTATGGGCAGGAGTGAAGCTAACATGAAGGTAAAGTTTTCAAAGCATAAGCCTCATAAAGATGGGCATTAAGTTAATTTGTTGAAAAATACGAGACAACATGGTTCTAGGACTTGAAAAGATACTGGGCTTAAAAAAAAAAAAAATTCAAGTGATCTGAGTTCTAATTCCAACCTTCCAGTGCTTCATAAGGAACTCTGACTTTATAGCCCTGGTGCCTAGCACTCTACTCGACATATAATCGCTAATCAATGTTAATGGGCCATGCTTTAAATCCCTCACCAGCCAAAAGCAGATACACTCCTTGTTCTGTTTTATAGTGGTGTCATACAGATGAAATGAATCCAATTATCACTGGATGTGAAAGTACTTTTGGAAGTTAAACACAAACAATTCTGGGGGAAAAAAATCAGAATCAGTCAACCATAGAGCCCTTTGTTCCCGATTAATAGAGAAAATTAACAAAACAGGCTGCATGATACTCCATACATCATACATATGCATGATACTCCATACTACTTACTATCCATTACCATTAATTATTGATTACTGACCCCAAAATGTGTCAGAATCTTAATATGGAGACTACAGAATATAGAGCCTTTTAATTCAACCACAATCTTGTATTTTGATCCCTCTATGAAAAAAGGCACACTTTTTAAAGACAGATAATCAAAGTTAGTGAAATGAATAATAAATATAGTCTGAGCAATGGAACAAATAATAGCCTAGATCCACCAATCACTGTGTGACCTTTAATAAGTTACTTAATTTCTCTTAGCTTCTGTTTTCTCAGTTAAATACTGACAGGAAAATAATACTTGCTCGCATGACCTTCAAAAGGCCCAAAGTCACTGGGTGCATGTAAAATGATTGTATGAATGTAAAAAGGTACCCAAACACTGAAAGAGTATACAACCGCTGTTGGTATTAATACAAAGTTCTAACCACTTAAACTAAGCACAAGAACTTCTGCCACCAGAAGTGCCCCATGTAAGCATTATCAACAAATTCTCCAAACTCCCACCTTGAATAGAGCTATTTTCAAACTCCTCTGTTTCTTCGCCATCAAAATTCAAGTCAAAACCAACTTTACTTCATGACTTCTTGGGAAAACTTCCTGATTAACTCTCTTGTCTCTAAAGGCTATTCAGGAAATTGGCTTGTAGTTGTAGCTCTACTGTGGACAAGCTGCATTATCACTCTGTCCATTCAAATGACAGCAAAATACACATGACATGTACATGAAACACTTACCAAGACAGATCATAAAATAAATCTCAAAAAGGTTAAAAGGATTAAAATAATACGATTTTCTCTAAACACGACAGAATTAAAGTAGAAATCAACAAAAGAAGGATATCTGAAAACTCCACAAATGTTTGAAAATTAAGCAACATACTTCTCAATAACCCTTCGGTCAAGAAGAAATAAAAGAGAAATTAGGAAATATTTCAAATTGAACAAAAACGAAAATGCAATATCAAAATTGTGGGTCACAGCTAAAGCAATGCTTAGAGGAAGATTTATTAAATGCTTATTTACTTTAGAAAAGAGAAGTCTCAAATCAGTAATCCAGGAATCCTACTTTAAGAAACTAGCAAATTAGAGCAAATTAAACCCAAAGCAGGCAAAAGGAAGAAAATAATAAGCATAAAAGCAGAAACCAACGAGGGACTTTCCTGGTGCTTCAGTGGTTAAGACTGTGCTCCCAATGCAGGAGGCCCAGGTTTGATCCCTGGTCAGGGAATTAGATCCCAACATGCTGCAACTAAGACCTGGCACAGCCAAATAAATAAATATTTTTTTAAAAAAGGAAAAAAAGCAGAGATCAATGAAATTGAAAAAAATAACAATAATCAATGAAACCCCTTTTGGTGATCTGCCACCCAATTTCAATGGGGTGGGTGGGTAGTTCCCACACCAACAATAAGCAATTCTTGGACACCAGCAGGGTGTCCCGCTCTCAGGCCTGCATCAGATTCCACAGGTTAAGGGTTCAGTCCTACAAGACTGCCCCCGCCCCCCCTACACACACACACACACAGAAGGCCAGTCAAAAACCCAGATTTGTTATCTGTGCTTCTAATTAACTGGCTACAGATTAGAGGTTCCAATTTAGAATGTCAATCCCAAGTACAGGTTGTTACCTGTACTTCTGACCAACTGGCTGTAAATCAGAGGTTCCCACAACCTAGTCCTCAGGTTCGATTAATTTGTTAGCGTGGCTCGCAGAACTCAGAGAAATATTTTACTTACTGATCACCAGTTTATTAAGAATGTAACTCAGGGAACAGCCAAATAGAAGAGCTGCATAGGGCAAGGTATGGGGAAAGGGCACAAAGCTTCTATGCCCTCTCAAAGGGCATCATACTGCCCAATCCCTATGTGTTCACCAACTCAGAAGCTCTCAGAACCCCATCCTTTGGAATTTTTATGGAGGCTTTATTACACAGGCATGATTGATTAAATCATTGACCACTGGCAATTGATTCAACCTCCAATCCCTCTCCTCTCCCAAGAGGTCAGACTGTGGGACTTGAAAGTTCCAGTCCTCTAATCCTCTTATCACACAGTTGCTCCGTGGGCAACCAGCCCCCACCCTTAGGTGCTTTTCAAAAGTCACCTCATTTTAACAAAAGACACCTCTATCACTCTCAACACTTAGGAAATTCCAAGAGTTCTAGGAGAAGTGAGCCAAGAACTGTGCATCAAATATATATATTTCTTATAAAACACAATATTGCAAAACCAAACACTAGATCTTTGAAAAGCTGATAAAACTGATAAATCTCTATTCAGAGTAATCAAGAGAAAAAGGGAGAAGACAGAAATTACCAACAGCAAGAATGAAATAGGAAAGGATCATTATATATATATATATCCTACATACTTTAAAGGGATATGGTAATATTGTGGGAAATTGTTTTTTTTTTTTAATTTTTTGGCTGCACCTCGCAGCATGTGGGATCTTAGTTCCCCCAACAAGGATGGAACCCATGCCCCCTACGATGAAAGCACAGAGTCTTAACCACTGGACCACCAGGGAAGTCCCTGTGGGAAATTTTATACCAATAAAATTTGAAATCTACATGAAATTGACAAATTCTTTGGAAGACAAAGTATCAAAGCTCACTTAGGAATTCACAGATAACCTAAACAGCCCCAAAGCTAATAAAGTAATTGAAGTCATACTTTTAAAACTTTCTCACAAAGAAATCTTAATAACCAGATGGCTTCACTGAAGAATTCTGTCAAACATCTATGGAATAAATAATAACAATTCTACACAAATTCCTCCAGAAAATATAAGAATATTAACACTTCCCAATCCATTTTATGAAGCCAGCCATTACTCCGATACTAAACCACACAAGGACATAGCAAGAAAAGTACAGACTAATAACCTTCATGGACATAGGTGACAGAAGTCTTAACAACAAAAAAAAGTCTTAAACTATTAGCAAATCGAATTCACTACAAATGAATTCACTACAAATGAAACTTCCTCAACCTAACAAAGTGTCTTAAAATTTTATGGCTAATAGTGAGACAGGAGGGAAGGGAGTAGGGCACAACCTTTAAAATAATGACACAGTCTTGGGAATTCCCTGGCAGTCCAGTGGTTAGGACTCCACGTTTTCACTGCTGTGGCCCAGGTTCAATTCCTGTTCAGGGAACTAAAATCCTGCAAGCCACGAGATGCCGCCAAACAAACAGAACAAACAAACAAAAAGTAATGACACAGTCTTTGAGGAAAACTGAATCCAACAAAAACTGGTTAGCACCAACTAGGCCCAAGATGGCAGAAGGTTCGACTTCCAGGAGACCTTGAGCCTCATTATATGCTCATTGTAATACATCAGCATGCTAAATGACACACCCGCAGGTGCCATGACAGTTCCAAGGCTGACCATAAAAGGGCAAAAGGTGGGCGGTGGCCCAATTCCTAGAAATCTCTGCCCCTTCTCCAAAATGGTTGGAATAACCCTCCCACTCATTAGCCTATGGAATTACCCAGCCCATAAAAACCACCCCATATTTCAGAGCTGCTCTCACCTTTTGAGACAGACTGCATTCTACCTATGGAATGCGTATCACTCTGAATAAACCTGCTTTCACTTACTATGTCTCACTCTTGAATTCTTTCCTTCATGAAGCCAAGGACTGTCCCAGGAACTCACCAGAGACCTGGGACATGACCACCCTCTTGTGCCTCATTTTCCTGCAACATCTTTACAAACGAAGAGGAAGAAGGTGGTCTTCTCTCCGTCCCCACTTTTCCTTTGATTATAAAAATGTAGCCCACTTAGTTCTTGGGGCAGAGCCCTCTTGCCTTCCCACTTGTATCCTTAACAAGCATCCTGTATTAATAAATCTACTTCTTACCAATCACTTTGCCTCTCGCTGAATTCCTTCTGCATCAAGACATAAGGAACCTGAGCTTCATTAAGTCCCAAGATGAGCTGTGCAGTCTCGGTTGGAAGGTTGTGGGTTCGAGTCCCATCTGAGGTGCAGTTCCAGTATTAATTCTTAATAGTGAAAGACTGCTTTCCTTCAAGAATAGCAACAAAACAAAGATGCCTACTCTACTTATTTCTATCCAACATTGTACCTCAACAGTCTCAACCAGTGAAATAAGAAACAAACGAAAAAGACATAAACATTAGAAAGGAAGAAAGTAAACCTTCTCTGTCCACAAACAACATGATTGCCTACCTGGCAATCTACAAAATGAATCCACAATAGAAAAGTCTACCGGATCTAATAAGTGAATTTATTAGCAAGGTCACAGAATACAAGCTCAAAACAGAAATGTTTCTATATGCAAGGAACAAAAATTGGAAATAGGAATATTTAAAAAAGGAATACCATTTAAATTAGTATCAACAAACATGGAATCCATGGTACAAATCTAACAAAATATGTATAAGATCTGTATGCTGAAAACTACAAATAATTGATGAGTGAAATCACAGATGATTTTCACAAATGGAGAGATAATACCGTGTCCGTAGATTGAAACACTCAACACTCCGTTGTCAAATCTCCCCAAATTTTCTTAGATTCAACACGTATCAAAATCACAGCAGGATTTTTGTAGAAACTGACAAACTAATTCTGAAGTGTATATGTAAAGGCAAAAGATCTAGAAATGCCAGAAAGATTTTTGAGAAAAGAACAAAGTTGGAGGATTCATATTACCTGAATTCAAGACTGTATAAAACTACAGTAATCAAGACAAGGTGGTACTGGCATAAGGACAGAAATGTAGATCAATGAAACAGAGCAGAGGGTCCAGAAATAGATCAACATAAATGATTTTCAACAACTGATTTTCAACAAAGACAAGGTAATTCAATAGAGAAATAACAGCCTCTACAACAAAGAATAGAGGAACAAATGTTCATCCACCTACAAAACAATGAATCTTGCTCTTTATATAAAAGTTAATTCAAAATGGATCATAGACATAAATGTAAAACTAAAGCTTAAAGCTATAAAACTTCTAGAAGAACTTTATAAAAGAAAATCTTTGTAACCCTGGGTTAGGCAGAGACGTCTTAGATCTAAGAAACAAAGTATGACACTTAAAAAAATGAAAAGACAAGCCACAGATTAGCAGAAAATATTTGGAAAATATATATCTCATAAAGGATTAACTCATACAGAACACCTAAAGAAATTTTACAACTCACAATAATGAGAAATCAATGAAGCAAATAAAAAATGGGCAAAAGATCTGAATGAACATTTCACAGAAAAAGAAGGTAGGGGGATTGATGGCAAATAAACATATTTTTTAAATGTACAACATCATTTCATCATTAGGAAAATTAAAATTAAAATCAGTATGAGATACCACTTTATCAGAATAGTGAAAATTAAAAAGACTGACAATAATAAGCCCTTACAAAGATAAGGAACTATCATACATTGCTGATGGGAAGGCAGAATGACAGTCACTCTGAAAAAAGAGTTTCACAGTTTCTTATAAATTTCAACATAGCACTTACCATGAGAACCAGAAATTCCAATACTGGGTATTTATTCAAGAGAAATGACAACTTACATCAACACAAAGACCTATATTTAAATATTCACAGCAGCATTATTCATTGTAGTGATGGTTACGTACTTCATACATTTGTCAAACTCATTGAACTGTATACATTAAAAGGGTAAATTTTATTGTATGTAAATTATACCTCAAAAAAACCTAACTTGTAAAAAAATTTCATTCAAAAGTCATTCATTCCCTGACTCTATCCAGGTTTGTCTACAGACCTCTTAAACATACTCCCATAGCTCTCTTTGCAGGTATTCATCGATCATCAGTTTACTGGGTCTAAGAACCTTATCTGACTCATCTCTGGATCCTTAACACTAAGAACGATGCCTGCTAGAAAGCAGATGACCAATCAATGAATCTCAGTGATTCTGGCTATTAACCTAACACATCTTAGCCTTGCTTTCCTCTAAAAATTTGTAATTCTATTATATCTGATTTTCTAGTAGCCTGTTACTTGTTATACCTATTTCATAAGTGACTTCCTACAAGGATATTAAGTGTCTAGTCGGCTTAGAAAAATGTTTTCTCTTTCTCTTGTTCTCTGGGATACCAATATAACCAATTTTGTAAGAAGACACCTGAATGCTAACTCTCTGAAATTAGGGTAAGTTAGACATAAGCACAGCTGGGTATTTTAAGAAGACAACCACTTAAGGAATGTGTGAACTGAAAAGCATGATGAAGGCCATCTTCTCTGGCCAAAAAAAAAACCCTCCCCTACAAGCCTATATAGCCCTGCAACTCTAATGTTAAGAAGCCCCACCCCCACACAATGTAAACAAATGCTTAATATCATAATCTATACACAGAGAGCCAACTCCAGCATGTAGCAAAAGAGAAAGAGTACACACCTCGGGGCAGGGCTGGTTAGCCAGGCTAAAGGCAACAAGCATTTGGTACTAAAAGAGAGGAGAAAGACCCTAAGCCACAAGTCATTACTTCATGAGTTTTAATTAAGACCAGCCCTAAAACAAAAGAAAAAAAATAAAATAAAACAGAATTTGTAGCAGGTTAGAATTTAGTTAAGCAAAATATTCATTGCATGCATTGTTCTGGTCACTATAAAAGAACACAAAATAAAGTATAGTATGCAAAATAAGGGAAGAGCTGTTTTGCTTTTTTTTAATCTGAAAAAGAAAAATGTAGAATTGTTTCTTTAAAAGAAACATACCAGAAAGTATATACTGAATAAATAGTAAAAAATATGAAGGATGGGGCTTCCCTGGTGGCGCAGTGGTTGAGAGTCCGCCTGCCGATGCAGGGAACGCGGGTTTGTGCCCCGGTCCGGGAAGATCCCACATGCCGCGGAGCGGCTGGGCCCGTGGGCCGTGGCCGCTGAGCCTGTGCGCCCAGAGCCTGTGCGTCCAGAGCCTGTGCTCCGCAACGGGAGAGGCCACAGCAGTGAGAGGCCCGCGTACCGCAAAAAAAAAAAAAAAAAAAAAAAAACAAAGGAAAAATATGAAGGATGTTTGTAGATATAACTAACATTTTAGGGTTACCTTTATCAGTAGTCCCACAGGTATCACAAAATAGAAACAGCATTTATTCCAATGTGGGCTGAGTGGTTGCCAAGGACTACATGTATATACCAGTGTGGTACAGCAGAAAGAGAATGAATTTTTAAGTCAGGCCTAATTTAAATCCCAGCTCCACCTAGCAGTGTGATCTTGACAGGTTCTTAAATTCTCTGAGGCACAATTTTCCCAACAGGAAACTATGGGCAATGATATCAACTTTCACAAGGTCACTATAAACATTAACTGTAATTACTTATGTCTGGGAATGGCAAACAGGTTTCATTTCATATGCAATTCTGATACATTTCTAGTTGCACCCTGGAACACTGTGTTAGAAAGGATTAAGGAGCTACTTCTGAGCTCAGCTAGAAGAGTGCTATGATGAGTTAGCTACATCAGTCATGGGGAATGGGTAGCAGTGTGTGAGCCAGGCACTTGTCATCCCTGTGTTCAATAAACAGTAGCTCTTCTTATTCTTGGAATAACCCCACTCTACTGGTCATAAGAGAGGTGCTTATTTTCAACTTAATTCTCAGATTCTAGGGGAAACATCCAATAAGACAGAACAAGCAGAGTGCTATGAGAAAGCATATTCTTTTCTACCTGCCCCCCCCCAAAAAAAATCCTCTTAAATTATCAGCTTAAGGCAGTTCTTCATAAATTTTTTCAGTCATTTTTTAAACCTGGCAATGACTCAAATTTCTGTAAGTAAGTGAACAATCATAAAGGGTCTCTCTTTATAATAGGAAATGTTGAATCAGAAGATTCAACAGAAAAAGCTAGACTGTTTATTTAGAGAAGACAGCTACTTGAAACTGCAGTCTAAAAATTACCTGCTGACCCAAATATTTCAGCCCATCCAAACAGACTTTCCATTCAATCAACAGCTGGTAGATGTCCTCCTTTCCACCCCAAATCTTCACCATGAAACAAGACACAGATGTATCGAGACGGTCCGGCATTATTCCAAAATCAAGACTCCGCCATGTTGGATTCTGTTGATGGAAATGAAAACATGCTTTAGGAAGACGCTGAATGTTTACGGTTTACAGTTATTTCAGTTAGGTTGTACATCATTCTGCTCTTTAACCAAAAGAACTCATAAATATATTAAATTGTAAACTTAAGTGAAGAAGACATTCCAATTAACGTAAAGAGGGTGATATGGGTACTTTTTAATTTCTCTGCTTATTTATTATAGTCAATAGAAGGAGCATATATTCTAATCTCTCATTAAGATGGCTTCCTATGGTAATTCATTTATTTATTCAACACAATACACAATTATTAAGAAGCAACTTATACACAATGCCCTCAAAGTACCTCCAACTTGTTGCTGGATTCAAACCTCTCCTTAAATAATTACATTGTTTCATGAAAAGTGCAATATGTAAAAGGTTACAAAGCAGCACAGGAGGGAATAATAAAACTTGGAAGGAACAGGGGAAAGACAGCACACAGGCTATGAAACTTGGTTTTTATAGGACAAACAGTAGTTCACCAGATTAAAATAAGGAATTGCAGGCAAAGGGAAAATTATAAACAAGGGCTCAGAGGTGTGAAATAGCACAGTGTGGTCAGGGAACTAAAACAACTGCTGGAGCGCACGACACAGGAGCGGCAGGACGCAGAGCTGGAGAGACCAACACGAGACTCCTTGCCAAGGAGGTGGTACTTTACTGTGTACAAGACATGGGGCCACTGAAAGGTTTTAAGGTTAAGAATGGCGTGGTCGGGGAGAGAGACAAGATGGCGGAAGAGTAAGACGCGGAGATTACCTTCTTCCCCACAGATACACCAGAAATACAGCTACACGTGGAACAACTCCTGCAGAACACCTACT
>RJWK010034632.1:0-22579 GCA_004363435.1 Platanista minor | reverse complement strand
CCATTTTTGGATTGGGTTGTTTGTTTTTTTGTTATTGAGCTGCATGAGCTGCTTGTAAATTCTGGAAATTAATCATTTGTCAGTTGCTTCATTGGCAAATATTTTCTCCCATTCTGAGGGTTGTCTTTTGGTCTTGTTTATGGTTTCCTTTGCTGTGCAAAAGCTTTGAAGTTTCATTAGGTCCCATTTGTTTATTTTTATTTCCATTTCTCTAGGAGGTGGGTCAAAAAGGATCTTGCTGCGATTTATGTCATAGAGTGCTCTGCCTGTGTTTTCCTCTAAGAGTTTGATAGTTTCTGGCCTTACATTTAGGTCTTTAATCCATTTTGAGCTTATTTTTGTGTATGGTGTCAGGGAGTGTTCTAGTCTCATACTTTTACATGCACCTGTCCAGTTTTCCCAGCACCACTTACTGAAGAGGCTGTCCTTTCTCCACTGTACATTCCTGCCTCCTTTATCAAAGATAAGGTGACCATATGTGCGTGGGTTTATCTCTGGGCTTTCTATCCTGTTCCATTGATCTATATTTCTGTTTTTGTGCCAGTACCATACTGTCTTGATTACTGTAGCTTTGTAGTATACTCCGAAGTCAGGGAGCCTGATTGCTCCAGCTCCATTTTTTGTTCTCAAGGTTGCTTTGGCTATGCAGGGTCTTTTGTGTTTCCATACAGATTGTGAAATTTTTTGTTCTAGTTCTGTGAAAAATGCCAGTGGTAGTTTGATAGGGATTGCATTGAATCTGTAGATTGCTTTGGGTAGTAGAGTCATTTTCACAATGTTGATTCTTCTAATGCAAGAACATGGTATATCTCTCCATCTATCTGTATAATCTTTAATTTCTTTCATCAGTGTCTTATAATTTTATGCATACAGGTCTTTTGTCTTCTTAGGTAGGTTTATTCCTAGATATTTTATTCTTTTTGTTGCGGTGGTAAATGGGAGTGTTTTCTTGATTTCACTTTCAGATTTTTCATCATTAGTGTATAGGAATGCCAGAGATTTCTGTGCATTACTTTTGTATCCTGCTACTTTACCAAATTCATTGATTAGCTCTAGTAGTTTTCTGGTAGCATCTGTAGGATTCTCTATGTAGAGTATCATGTCATCTGCAAACAGTGACAGTTTTACTTCTTCTTTTCTGATTTGGATTCCTTTAACTTCTTTTTCTTCTCTGATTGCTGTGGCTAAAACTTCCAAAGCTATGTTGAATAGTAGTCGTGAGAGTGGGCAACCTTGTCTTGTTCCTGATCTTAGTGGAAACGGTTTCAGTTTTTCATCATTGAGAACGATGTTGGCTGTGGGTTTGTCATGTATAGGGCTTTTATTATGTTGAGGTAAGTTCCCTCTCTGCCTACTTTCTGGAGGGTTTTTATCATAAATGAGTGTTGAATTTTGTCAAAAGCTTTTTCTGCATCTACTGAGATGATCATATGGTTTTTCTCCCTCAGTTTGTTAATATGGTTTATCACATTGATTGATTTGCCTATATTGAAGAATCCTTGCATTCCTGGGATAAAGCCCACTTGATCATGGTGTATGATCCTTTTAATGTGCTGTTAGATTCCGTTTGCTAGTGTTTTGTTGAGGATTTTTGCATCTATGTTCATCAGTGATATTGGCCTGTAGTTTTCTTTCTTTGTGACATCCTTGTCTGGTTTTGGTATCAGAGTGATGGTGGCCTCGTAGAACGAGTTTGGGAGTGTTCCTCCGTTGGCTATATTTTGGAAGAGTTTGAGAAGGATAGGTGTTATCGCTTCTCTAAATGTTTGATAGAATTCGCCTGTGAAGCCATCTGGCCCTGGTCTTTTGTTTGTTGGAAGATTTTTAATCACAGTCTCAATTTCAGTGCTTGTGATTGGTCTGTTTATATTTTCTTTTTCTTCCTTGTTCAGTCTCAGAAGGTTGTGCTTTTCTAAGAATTTGTCCATTTCCTCCAGGTTGTCCATTTTTGGCATATAGTTGCTTGTAGTAATCTCTCATGATCCTTTGTATTTCAGCAGTGCCTTTACACTTTTTTAATGAAAGGTATTTGTCAAAAATCATCCTACACTGCAGGGGTCACGGGTTCAACCTCGGTCCGGGAAGATCCCACATAATGTGGAGCAACTAAACCCATGCACCACAATTACTGAGCTGGTGCTCTAGAGCCCACGAGCCACAACTAATCAGCCTGCATGCTGCAACTACTGAGCCCACGTGCCACAACTGCTGGATCCCACCTGCTCTAGGGCCCCTGGGCTGCAACTACTGAGCTCGCATGCTGCAACTAGTGAAGTCCGCATGCCTAGAGCCCGTGCTCCACAAGAGAAGCCACTGCAATGAGAAGCCCGCGCACCGCAACGAAGAGTAGCCCCCACTCGCAGCAACTAGAGAAAGCCCACGCACAGCAACAAAGACCCAAAACGCAGCCAAAAATATATATAAATAAAAGCAAGTTAAAAAAAAGAATCCTACAGAGCCCTTACAGATTATGAAAAAAACAAAAGAATATTAAATCTAGGTTAAATTTATGATAAATGAAATTTTTAAGTGCTATATTGATTTTTGATAGTATTTTAGGACTCATATAATGAATGCATATGTTTATTCAGGCTGATTTAATAGGACTCAGAATTTATCATGACTATTTTAGGTAACCATGAAAGTTTATAGTAAATGTACTTTTAAGATAGTGTTGACTATAACAAGATTTGAATTTATGTCAGTGTCTTAAACAATACTTTAATCCCAAATGATAATTTTATTTGGAAAATATGTTCCCCTTTAAAATATAATTTGTAAATATATTACCACATAAATTATATAAATGAACTCCCCACATAGCTCTAATCCCACAAAAAAAGACAGCTGGTTTAGAAATCTCTCCTCTATAAATATCACACTCTTGGTGACACTGAGTCTGTTCATGGAAAAACACTAAAACATGTGCTAAAATTAGAAAATGCAAAAAAAGTGTCTAACCTTCAATTTCAGAAAAGTGCTGCTTGAAATAAGGTGAAAAAAGATAAATTATGTATTTACATTTAAGGTAGGCTTTTTAAAAAATAGCATCACAACAACTTAGTGGCATTCTGTAATGACACCAACAATTTGAATAAAAACAACATTCATCTATCAAATGCGGGATTTCCTTAAGAAGGAACCATTGCTTGTAAGGCACATTTTTCCATTTCTCTATATATCTACATGTGAGCAAATACATATCCTTACTTCAGAGTTCCGATGTGTGCATTTGAAATAAATATAAAAAGAAGGAACAGTGTTAGAAGAACATTCTTTTTTGGCATTCTGTCACCCTGAAATCCCCTCTCATACTCTTCACACAGCTCAGAGGCTGCACTTGGCCATAACAGGACATTGTTTTGCAAAATGGATTGTTATTCACTAACTGTGTCCTAGATTGCCACAGCTGAGCTTTTCCATTTCCAATTTAAAATACTGCTCTAATCAGTCCTCAGAAGGGCTATGACCACTCATGTTGCAATACAACAGTCTTTTCTAATTGATCTTGGTGACTGAAGTGGTATGATGAGGAATACTGATGAAATAACTGCTTTTACTTCAGTGACATATTTGTCATTGTCCCTTTTATTTAGGGTGAGTTTATATCTGGTTCGTACTGTTTTTTTAAAGGCAGTTTGCCGTTTTGAAGGTCAATAAAAATGAATAAACCCAAAACATACTTCTGTCACCATGAAATTTCTTGCATGTTTTTACTGCAACAAAAATATTCTCCTTCTTCACTGGATTTCCCTAAAAAAAAGAAAAAAGAGAGAAATACATGCAGACGTGAGTCAGTGTGTCTTAACCGCACATCCACATTAGCTCTCACATGCTCTCAAGTTCAAATTCCCCAATGTCAGGGACATCAAACTTGTCTCCAGGATTGAGTTTTAGGGAAAAAAGGGAACTATAGCTCCGCTGACCACAAAGCCTTTGCTCAGCCAGACCGGCATCAGGATCCCAGCTCTGCATTTCCACTGTGTCACCTGGACGAGTGTCCTCAGCTCTCTAAACTTCCGTCTGTTCATTTAGGAAATTGGGATGATAACCACCCGTACGGCTGCTTTTATTATTACTATTTATTAAGCGCATCACAGGTACCCAGTAAATGTTGGCTACCTTCCCTTTCCTTTTTCCAGCTGGTGAAGATTTTGACAAAGGGAGACAGAAGTCGGGGGATGTTTTAGTGTAAAATAAGAGATGACTCCCTTCTGGGGGCCCAGCCTTACTTTGATGTTAAAGTATTTTTACGGCCCTTTATCATCTACCCAAATCGAGGCAACAGCGATGTTCTGTCCTCTGCCAAAGGCAGGATAACTTCCAACACTTTGGAGGAGCCTGGAGCCCTGCCCTGGTTCCAGCCCAAGCCGATCACTCAGATGAAGGGGCTCACGGAGGTGCTTGTGGACAATCCACACCCAGCCGTGGGCACTTCACGGAGGGAGCTGGGTTGGGCGGTGTGTTCTGACCCCTTTATCACTATCTTAGGCCTGTAGTGATACTCAATACTAATTCTGCATCATTTATAGGCTGGTTTATAGCGACACGTAAGTGCAGTTTTGTCATGTCACTAAAGGCACTAGGAGGTCAACCCCTCCAGATTGTCCAGGAGGACATTAAAGAACAAGCAAGCATAATGTCTAAAAAGACATTTCCCCCTCAGGATTCCTGTGCCAACAGTACAGATTCTCTTCCACTGTTGTAGTGTGTGTGTGTCTGTGTGTACATATATTCCTCTTTGAAAATACAACACACAGACTTCTGTATCAATGACTTGAAAATAACAGACAACATTTGAGGTAGTGAATATATTTTTCATTATGAGGAAGGACTGTTAACCACCCAGTTGAGTCCCGGGGTCTTGAGGCCCATCCTGGGGACTGGTCCGAGTGTCTACCCTAACAAGTAGGGTAAAAGTTCTGGACAGTCTCAGGTGAGATCAAAGCGAGGTCACTGGCTGAGAAAGTAAAGGGGGTGGGCTCGAGGAGAACGCTTAGGAATAACGGGAAATGTCTGAGATTGCCCTTCTAGGAAACAGAATAGGAATTCCAACAGCTACATGCTACATCTTCAACAAAAGAAATGACTCCAGGCTACACCTCCGCAGCTCTCAGTGCCACTCTGCTCTCTTGTCTTGTGCAAAACAGGGTAACGACAGTGCTCACCTCATGGGGCCCAATATCCCTAGAAACATGATATATAGTTCTCACCTGGCACATGGCAGATGTTGGGGGTTTTTCTAGGATGGAAAGTGCTAGGACAACATCGTGCACAGCGTGTGTGTTTTCCTTTGACACGCGAGGAAGCTGTCCTATTACTTACGCAAAGCGGCAGAAAAGAATGAAATGTGGTGGCACAGGAAGAGTCCACACCGTCTGTACAAAACTCAGGCACAGGAGTGAGGGGTGGTCCATCACCTCTGTCCCAGATGTAGAGAGCGATCTGTCACACAGGAAACTGGCATGAATGAAAGCTCTTAACCAGCACCACAGGTCCACGAAGCTATGAAACATCTCAAGGGCACGCAGACCTTACCTTCTCTAGAGAATATTAAATTGAACCTCATCAATATGTCAGCATTCAACAGTTATTTTGGGGTTTTTTTTTTTTTTTTTTTTTTTTTACTTACAAAAATAGTAATTCCATGTGGAGCAATCTAATCTTTTATTAACCGTAAACAGTTAATCAAGAATCAGTATTGTGGGCTTCCCTGGTGGCGCAGTGGTTGAGAGTCCACCTGCCGGTGCAGGGGACGCGGGCTCGTGCCCCGGTCTGGGAGGACCCCACATGCCGCGGAGCTGCTGGGCCCGTGGGCCGTGGCTGCTGAGCCTGTGCGTCTGAGCCTGTGCGTCCAGAGCCTGTGCTCCGCAAACGGGAGAGGCCAGGACAGTGAGAGGCCCGCGTACAGCAGAGAAAAAAAAAAAAAAAAGAATCAGTATTGTGACCTCCAGAAAGTTCCAAATTGTCATAAGCAATTTTAGGGAGGCTATTTTAGGGATTCTAAAACATCACAGAGAAAGATAAAAGGAAATATCATGACTCTGGTTTCCTGCGGGATGGTAATTACATACCCTGAAAAACCAACTGGCTAAAAATATCTAAAAATATTGGGACAAAATATTTTTAAAAGCATTTAAAATGTATTACTAACTTGGCACAAAAATGTGGAGCTTATGAGGACAAAAATGGAAAGTGAGAACCTGGGGGAAAAGGCCACTGAAGGTAGTTTTCCCCAGTAGGTATCAGCTGGGCTCTGAGGATGCCAAGGTTCTGGTGCATGTTAAGAGAATAAAGCCCATGACCTGCCCAAGGTGGGGTGTGTCTAACAGCAAAGCCCCACAACTGGCACTAGATGGAGGGAAAAATCATCTCCAGATATCCTGAGATTCTGTACCCGAAGGCAGGCCTCCCTCATTTGTCACCTACGTGTTCCAGAAACACCTCAGAGTAATTTAAAGTGGCCCTAAGTCAGCCTGGGCCTCTAGCAGCTGGCAAAAACTAATGCAAATCCTTACTGAGGAGCCCACAACCTTAATATAGAACTTGGGGGACGGCCACAGTTCCCAAGGAGCCAAAGTACTCAGAAAAATCACAAAAAGTAGTACAAAGAGACGAGATGATGGGCAAGAGCCAGCAGCCAGCTTGCTCAGGCCCAGAAGACGCTGGGGATTGGAATGATCAAGCACAGAAGAGAAAATGACTGTTTCATATATTTTTATAAAGAAAAGAAAAACTTTAAAACATGAGCAAAATTTCTGAAAGACTGTACAAGAGAGCAAATTTGAAAAAGAAATATCTAGAACTTGTAGATGAAAAATATATTACTTAAAATGAACATTTTAATGGTGAGGATAAACAGCATATTAGACACAGCTGAATAAAAACTAGGGAACTAAAAGATGAAGTTCTCCAAGTTATTTGAAATGTAGCCCAGCAAGAAACAGAGGTGGGGAATGTAGAAGAGAAGGTCAGACCTCTAGCATATGTCTAAAGTTCCAGAAGGAGATAACAGAGGGGATGAGAAAATAGCTGAAAAGACAATGGCTGAGAATTGTTTTTAAATGTAATTAAAAAAAAAATAGGATTGCTTAACAATCCTATTATAGAAAGGCCCAACGAATGCTAAGCAGGATTAGAAAAAGAGTCTGCATCTAGACATATATATACCATAGTGAAACTGCAGAACACCAAAGACAAAGAACAATCTTAAAAGCAGCCAGAGAAACGGCAGGTTACTGACAATGGAACCATGTAAGAGTGGTGGTTGATTTCCTAACACAACAGCAGTAACAGAAGCCAGAGCACAGGGAAACAACAGTATTGTGATGAGAGAAAATGTCTCACAACCTAGAACTGTACACACAACACAACTATGTCTCAAGAACAAAGTTGAAATAAATTATTATTATTTTAAAAATTATTCATAGTCCCTATCTACTTATGCATTTACTTATTTATTTATGGCTGTGTTGGATCTTCGTTTCTGTGCGAGGGCTTTCTCTAGTTGTGGCAAGCGGGGGCCACTCTTCATCGTGGTGCGTGGGCCTCTCACTATCACGGCCTCTCTTGTTGCGGACCACAGGCTCCAGATGTGCAGGCTCAGTAACTGTGGCTCACGGGCCCAGGTGCTCCATGGCATGTGGGATCTTCCCAGACCAGGGCTTGAACCCGTGTCCCCTGCACTGGCAGGCAGATTCTCAACCACTGCGCCACCAGGGGAGCCCCTGAAATAAATTATTTTTAAAGAAAAACAAAAACAAAAACGGAGAATTTGCCACGTCACTAAAAAGGAAATTCTGAAGAATATATTTCGGGAAGAATAAAAATGATCCCCGTTGGCAGGTGCAAGAAGCAAAACAGAATAGTGAGCAAAGACACGGCAAATACAGGGTTAAGCTAATACAAATGATTTAACTGTATAAAGTAAGGACAATATCTGAGTTGCGGGTTTGAAAAAAAAGACAGAACAAAAATACTGGACAAAAGAGCATAAAAACTGGGAGAGGGATAATCAGAGTTATGCTCAGGCCCTTAGATTTTTAGGCTATCGATTAATTAGCCACTTACTGTACATGTTAAAGTACAGTAAGTCCCCTGCATACGAACAAGTTCTGTTCTAAGAGCGAGTTCGTAAGTCCAATTTGTTCATAAGTCCAACAAAGTTAGCCTAGGTACCCAACTAACACAATCGGCTATATAGTACTGTCCTGTAACAGGTTTATAATACGTTCGCATCTTTGAAAGTTCGCAACTTGAAGGTTCGTTATGTAGGGGACTTACTGTATTTAAAACAACCATTAAGAAACAGACACTGAGAATGAACTTCAAAAATAACAGAGGAGGGGGAAAAAATGGAATAAAAAATTTAAAAATCTAAAAGCAAGGAAATTTGCAAAAGAAAAAAATGGGGGACAAAGGATAAAATAAAGTGTTAGTAATCATGAAAAATGTATATTTGCTATATGGTTTGAAGATAAAGATTGTCAAACTGGGGCTTCCCTGGTGGCGCAGTGGTTGAGAGTCCGCCTGCCGATGCAGGGGACGCGGGTTCGTGCTCCGTTCCGGGAAGACCCCACATGCCGCTGAGCGGCTGGGCGCGTGAGCCATGGCCGCTGAGCCTGCGCGTCCAGAGCCTGTGCTCCGCAACGGGAGGGGCCGCGACAGTGAGAGGCCCGCGTACCGCAAAAAAAAAAAAAAAAAAAAAAGATTGTCAAACTGGGAGAAAAAACCAAACACGTCCTCTTTAAGAGAGATGCACAAAAGAATTGAAGGAAAAAAATTAAAAACAATGATGAAGCAAACACCAAAAGAAAGCTAGTACAGAAGAGTTCCTATCAACAAAATAAATGCTAAGGCAAACAGCATTACTAGAGATAAAGATAAATTTACCGAGAGGAGGTAACAATTCTAAACTTGTATGCATCTAATTAACATAGCCTCAGAGTATAAATAGCAAGAGTTGGCAGTTCCACAAAGAGACACTGTCACCACTATCATGGAAGAGTTTCACATTCCTCCCCTAGTAAATGACGGATCAAGCAGACAAAACGAAAGTAGAAGAAGGGAGAGAGGGAGGAAATAAAATATGTGAAAAGCACAATAGATTAACTGATTAATCTATTTCTTCTTTAATAGACATAAAGAGAATATTATACCCCCTCCAAATTAGAGCACATAGATCCTTTTCTCCATTTATGAAAAGTGAACATGAACTAGGGCATAAAGCAAACCTAAAAATATTTTAAATGACTGTTATATAGACCAATCATGCTAAGTTAGAAATCAATAACAAAACACAATAAGAACACACAGATATACTCAGTCACAATGAAAAATGTATTTTTTTAAAGTTGGTCACAGTCAAAAAAACAGTTTAAAAGCTTCTGCCCTAGAGAAACTCTTGTAGATGATCATCATGACACATGTCAAAAATATTCACAGAAGTGGTGACTGCAATAGCAAAAACCAGTAGCAACCCAGAGGCCCACTACCAGCAGACTGGGCAAATACACTGTGGTATGGTCCTGGGAGAGAGACAGTTATACTAAGTGACAATAGTTCATTAAAGCCACACGTATCAACATGGATGACTTTCAAATTAGAACATTATTCAGGGTACAGTTCTGTTTATATAAAGGCCAGAAGGATGCAAAACTACATATTATTCAGAGATACATTCATATGTTATAAAATATGAAGAAAAGGGGGACAGGGAGAGAATTCAAGAAAGTTGTTGACTCTCGTTAGAACAAAGGGGGACCCTCCTGGGGAGATACTTACAGGTAGCCTCCCAGCAACTGATCAAGTTCAATCTCTTAAGCATAGATATTCTGACTGATCTTTGTACCTTTCAAGTATGTCAGAGAGTTTTTTTGTATGTTATTTAATGTTTCATAGACTCCCAAACCTGGGTATCTATACCTGAGCTGACTTTTCATTAAAAATATCTAGACAGACCCTGGCTTTCAACTATTCTTTCCCTTCTGTGGAAAAGAATGATTTTTGACATGAATATTTCTCCTCAAATAACCTATTTCATCATTTCAAAATACTCCCCAAATTAAAATCTTGTGAGTGTGCCCTTTTCGCTCCTGGCAGGCTGCCAGCACTGCTGGGCTGAGTCATGACTGGCCCCAACGTCTTAAAATACAGATTCCTATGGAGGGGAAGGCAGGTCTGTTTCAGGCAGTCATTACCCATGAACGAAATGCACAAAGAGACCTTCTTGCTGATGATTCAGGAGAGATTAATGGATTAAGGACGGGACGCCCACCACCTGCCTCCAGGACGACTGGTCACAGATGTCCACTAAATGCCAGGGTGCTGGGGGACCAGCTGGCCCAATTCTGTTCCACAGGGTCCAGCACAAGGGACATGTCAAAGGCATATGTGCAACCAAAGCACAAAAAAAGACCAGAGGTATTTTACTGACATTGTTGCATGTTTTTAAAAATCCATCTCTGGACCCATCCACCTAGCTTAAAAACAAAGGATGAAGAATCACAGACACAACTGTGTTCTCCACTGTTCCTTCTCCACCTACGTGACCAAAATGGGCTTAAAGAAGTAGGCCCTCACAGACGGTAGCATGTGCAATTTCCTTGTCGGGAAAATATGAATGTGAGTGGCGGAGGGGATGCACCTTTCAGGGAACACGAGACACCTTTTGTATCAAAAGATACGAATTCTTGATTACAAAGACTTTTAACCAAACAAATCATGACCCACCTCATGTTTTAAATCTATTGTAAAGTCGGATTTCAGGGACTCACTCTTCAATCTCTTGGTAAGCCTAGAAAAGAGAGACCATTTGAGTTTTTTGAAAAAAAGCAAAAAAGCATCAAACAGAGAGACAATTTTGAGTTTTTTGAAAAAAACCAAAAAAGCATCAAACAAGAATAACACATTCTTGAGACTTTCTAATGTTTGAAAACAAATAAAAAATATAAATTTTAAGACAAAAATAAGAGTTTAATTTCCTTGAGGCAGAGGACTATGAAAACACAATTATTTGTGGACCAGGACAGGAATGCAAGGCTTGTTGCAAATGTAGTGTTCCTTATTCAACATCTGGAAAATAACATAAAACACAATACGATACAATAAATGTCTTTTAAAAAGCCATGGAGTGTGCTGACTCCTGATAATCCTTGACTAAATAATGACAGAGAAAGAAAAAGAAAAGAAAAAAGCTTGCCTGATAAACAGAAGTTGCTACTTTTCGTGATACAGAAACAGAAGTTGCTACTTTTCCTGATAGAGAAACAGAAGTTGCTATTTTTCAGTCTCCTACTTTTAATGACCCTATGAATTACAGTTTGTAGAGTTTCCTGGGGGAGAGAGCATGTGGTTTCCGGAAAGAATAACAGTTTCAAGTCATTTTCTTGCTTCAGAAAAGCCGTAATGGCTCTTTTCAACAGAGAAGAGAGGCCCAGACCCCTGGGCCCGGGCTCTAGAGCCCCCCGCTCCCCAGCGTGCACCGGCTGCCCCCGAAGCGCGCTCCTGGCCACACGGCAGCCCAGTTCACCCCGACCCAACCTCTACCTGGCAGCCTTTTCTTCAAGACCAAATTCAAGGGTGTCCAGACCTGTCCACGAGAATAAATGGAAACTTCCTTTGCCCCCAGAGTGGGAAGCACATCCCCATTCATCACACACGGCGAGCCCCCTGCACACTCCTGCTCTGCGCCCCCAATAGCGCCCACCACCCGGGCCCAAACAAGCACTCGGTGAGCGATCTGAAGGGATGAGGGCAAATCGCAATACGTTCCTCCATTCCAGGCTGACTGAGGTAGAACGACATGCTTATTACCAAGACCACTGAGCTGCCACAGGGTTTACGTTTATTACAGGGCTACAGACGGGACCCTCGTTTCAGTGACGAACCTCCTAATAAATATTTTAACTACAAAGAAACAATAGTAATTTTAAAAGGAAAACTAGTAATCAGTTTCAAAAGTCCTCCCTGAGTAGTTTTTAGCCTGGTTGAGCCACAGACATTTCTTTAAAAATTTATCTCTAGGGCTTCCCCGGTGGCGCAGTGGTTGAGAGTCTGCCTGCCGAGGCAGGGGACGCGGGTTCGTGTCCCGGTCCGGGAAGATCCCATGTGCCGCGGAGCGGCTGCGCCCTTGAGCCATGGCCGCTGAACCTGCGCGTCCAGAGCCCACGCTCCGCAACGGGAGAGGCCACAGCAGTGAGAGGCCCGCGTACCACACACACACACACACACACACACACAATAATAAAATAAAATAAAAAAATAAAAATTTATCTCCAATGGGAGGAAAGATAAAGGAGGGCACAGGTTATAATTTACGTGTAGTCATGAAGCACCGGCCTCACGGTTGACAGGAATGTAGCTTGATGGCACACAGCTCTGAAAGAAGCCCCGTGGACCCTCTGCCACATTCCTGCTCAGTACCTGCCCGCCGGCACACGAGCAGGAGTGGGTGAGGAGACTGCATTCTCAGAACATTCCTGACATGTATTAAGAGAAAAACCTGCCCTGGCATGGAATCTTGTCCAACTTGAACTCTGCTTGGTTGGAGCCAGTTTTCATGAATAAACTCTTTCAAGGTAACTTGGGGATTTGGATTCATGCCAAGTGCCTTCAAAATCTGAGCCAACCACATTCAGACACCAAAGACAAAAAAAAAAAAAAAGAAAAGAAAAAAGGAAAGTCATACCTGGGCTTATCGCCACAGACAAGGAACACAGAATTGTGATCAGAATCCAATGGCATGTGACATCCACTGTCAGATGGCCACGCTGCCCACACCCCTTCTTACTAGACAATAAACACCTCTGAACTGTTGCCCTAAACATGCTCTCTCCTCTTCTTGACTTTTTAAGTTTCTTTCTCATTCAATTCTTGTACATTTTTCTCTGAAGGAAACCAGAGAAAGATGTGACAGCCACTGATAGAATCTCTTTAAGATGGACACTGACTGACTGGAAACAAATCAGTATGTACACTGACATCTGTAAGTGGCTACGTTTAGCAGCCTGTGGAATCTGCCAGAACCAGTGATGGTTACCTCAATATTACGAACTTCGCATGGATGAGTCGGCCTCATGGGACACCTGGGGCCTAACCCAGTCACCTTGCAAACAAGTCCCAGTTCTAAAAGTGCACAGGGGGGCATTCACCCTACTTAAAAGGCCAGTCCTAGTGGTGGGAACTAGGTTTTATTTTTCTATACACGAAGCAAGGGCTATACCCAAGGGCTTTTCAAATGCTAATTTTAGGAACCAACAATGCCAAAAAAAACAAGGCCAGAAAGCCCAACTACTTCGCAAAAATATTTCTCCATTAAATATTCAGTTCCTGGCAAATAAGAATTTGACATTCAGCTTTCCTATTTTTAGAAGGCACTAAGTCATGTCCCAATAACACAGTTCTAATGACACAACCAGCTAGACTGGAAACTTGCAACAAATATAGGGCCCCTTCAACTCCATACCAGGAAAACTTCCTACCTGACTTTTCTAGTCCCACTTATGAGACACTCAACAGAGTAAGATATTGCAGGAAATCTAGATAAGGTTTTCTGATGGAAAAACAACAGGGGAAACCAGTAACAGTGTTCTGTAGTAACACCTATTTGAAGAAATCATCTTACTGAAAGTCAATGAGCGTTTCTCCAAAGATGCAAGTTTTTTTTTTTTTTTAACTGATGCTATCGTTAGGAGATCACGTAGCTGGAGCACTGGGAAATGCTGGGCAGTGTTAATTCAACACTCACTGATGCAGGATTGCTAGCCCCAGAAATATTTTTGGTGAGAAAGTCTAAGAAAGTGAGTGTCATAAAGTGTCTTTAAGTAACCAGTTTTTCTGGTGACTTGAGCAGAAGAAATACTTGCGTAACTATAAATCGTTGCCCGACCTACCAAGTGAGCCATAAAGTCAAGGAAAGGAGACACAGGGGACCAACACTCCCGTAGCGGGCACTGTTGGTTACCCACATGATACAGAGCCTCTCCTTCCTTCCTCTAAGAGAATTCTGATTTTGATTAATTATTCAGGCCAGTAAAGGGGCTCCAGGGTCAGAATTAGTTTGATCCCAACCGATGCACTGAAGTTAGCTGGCAGCTGTTAATGGTGCAGAGATGGTATAGGCCCGAAGTTGTCCCAACTGACTTTAATTGGACAGGATCCACCTAGAGACTGGGGATAAGTACTTTCATTCCATGGTTAGAGGCTCTCTCCTGCTGTACATAAATAAGAAGTTCGTAGCCCTTACTGCCTTGAAAGCACAAAGCAAACCAGATTTAAGATGAAATGATGCTGTGCACTAAGCCAGAGAGACAGAGAGATCCAGCCTCTCCTCAATAACATTGCTGAACTCCTGCACCAACCAACCACCCACCTCTGCTTCCAATTCCAGCAACAATATTCCCTTCATCCACTCTGCATACTTTTCTGCTACTTGCATCTACATTGGGAAGGAACGTGTTACACTGTAAAGAACTTTCAAATGTCAAGGGAGCGGTCCAAAAGTTTCAGCAACCACAAATGACAAAGTATCTACTACCTTATATTACTACAATGGGCTAAAAAGCTTTTCAGGACTCCAAACCCTAGAAACAGGACACTTACTGTAAGAAATAACAGAAACATTTTCATCTTTGCAGATATAAAAACCACAACTGCACTATCAACTTTCCATTCCCTAAAGAACAAAAACTCACAATTAATCTGAACTATTTAGGTTAAGAGGACTGGCAACAGCCACGCGTCTCCTGAATTACGACTTATTCCCCTTTCACATCGAAAACAGCATTACTGTGATTATCACACCAAGAGCTAGGTATGCCTCCTGCCCAGCCCATGTTTAAACGCGTCTACACATCCATGCACATAACCGGTCATCGCCCCAACCCCAGGCGTGCTACTGATTCATTTCCTTACTGACAATCAGAGTCACGCCGAGAGCTCACAACAGTGGTCACACCTCTGGGAGCAGAGTCCTGAGCACTCGTGGGCCCTCCCTCAGCCTCACAGTTGATCATTCGCCTCATTTTGCAGGTGAGTAGGAGGAAGGACAGAGCAGCTGAGCATGAGTCTGAGGGGATGAGTAAGTGATGGTGCCTGTGTCCAGCTCCTGCCGTGGGTCTCCCTGCATTACCACTCGCTGCCTCTGCTGAAAAGTTCACTCAGATCCATCAACTGCAAGACTCGGCGAAATAAAAGTTGATTCATACACGAAACAAAACGAAAAGGAAGTCTAATAAATTCTTACTTGTTTACCAGTGGAATACTAAGGGCCCAGCCAGCAGCAAAGTCTGGATATTTAAAAACTGTAGGATTTTCGGAAAAGGCATAATGGTGAATTATTGTGGATTCTTCATCATGTAATGCTTTTCCTAAAAACCATTCCTGTTAAATAAAGATATAAAATTTTTTTAAAAAGCCATTTCATGCACGACCAAAACCAAACTGGTATCATTAGTTTTAGTTAAATATCCTGGGTGATAAAGAATAAGCACAGATTATATGTTTCTAAAGAATTTTAACAAAAATATAATTATGACTCATATGATAATGAATATAGCATAATCTTGGTCTATAAAGAAAGTAATTTAAGATCAGATCATCAGGATGAACAAAATGGTAGTCATCATTATACTATAAACACATAAAAGTGGTATTTTATAGAAGATTCCGTATCAAAATACTATTAATGTGAAGAAAACAGTGTTCCTTTATGTCCCACTGAGATTTGCAAAGAAGAATTTGAAAAATTCCTTCCCGAATCAGTGCCTCATTTATTCATTCATTCAGTTAACATTTATTATCGTTTGTTATCAGTTAACATTTATCCCATGCCAGGTGGGAACAGAGCTTACACAATAGTGGGGAGACAGAAAGTAAGCAAGTAAATAAAGTAAGTTCAGATAGTGCTATGATGAAAATAAAACAGAGTGACGGGTGAACCTGGAAAGAGAGGGAAACCTCTTAGGAGGTTATTTAACCTCCGTTATTTAACGGAGGTTAAATAACGTCAAGGAACCAGCTAAGCACAAATCTGGGGAAGAACAGGTGAGGCAGTTAATACAAAGTCCCTGAGGTGGGAAAAAGCTTGATATATTCTATCAAAAAATAAGTGCCGTGTGGCTGGAATATACTGCGTATGGGAAACATGGTATGAAAGTGAAGGAGGAGATAGACCAGGGTTCAGATGTCACAACAGAACAGCCTGGATCAGACCGACTCTCCCACCAAGAACAAGTATAAAAGCTGGAGAGGGCTTCCCTGGTGGCGCAGCGGTTGAGAGTCCGCCTGCCGATGCAGGGGACGCGGGTTCGTGCCCCGGTCCGGGAAGATCCCACGTGCCGCGGAGCGGCTGGGCCCGTGAGCCGTGGCCGCTGAGTCTGCGCGTCCGGAGCCTGTGCTCCGCAACGGGAGAGGCCACGGCAGTGAGAGGCCCTTGTACCGCAAAAAAAAAAAAAAAAAAAAAAAAGCTGGAGAAATTCTTAGAGCAAATGACTGAGGGCATCAAAAAACAACAAAGGCAAATAGGATGTGAGGGCTAACATCTGAGAGAGAAGGGGAGCCCGCCCATGGGAGCCCCATATTCACCTCCTTTTACCCTCAAGGAATCTGATTCCCCAAGCAGAGGACAGCACACAACCAAGAGCAGCACCTGGGGACTCGTGTAATCTGGCTGCTCTGCAGAGACAGAGGCTGGAGCTGCAAGCTGCCAAGATGGTAGAGATTTAAGGGGATCCCAGAGGAGTGAGCCCCAAATTCTGCCTGCAAGCTTCCCTCAACTCCTAGGCTGCACAAAAACCAAGGGAAAACACAAGAACCAAGTGGAAAACAGCAGTGAAGTGGCTAAAATCTGAGCAGAGCCTTCAGCAGTAGTTCTGGGAGCCCAAGGCTGGAGTGCAGGGTCTGCTGGCGGAAAAGGGTCTAGAAGTAAGGGCAGTCTGTAGATAGACCTACCCAGACAAGATCTATAACCCGGAAGAATATTAAATGCACAAGACCAGACCAATAACAGAGAAAAATGAGAAACAGAGATTCACAGATAAACCAGGTTTTGCAGTTTAAAAAATATATAATTAATATGAAAATAGATGAAAAGATGATGATTTTTACCAAAGAAGTAGAATCTATAAACAAGAGTCAAATGGAAATCCTAAAACTGAATAATGCAATAACTCAAGTTAGGAATTCAAGAGAATATTAGACATAACAGAAGAGAGAATAGTGACCTGGAAGGTAAGTCAGTAAAAAATATCCACATTTATGCAAAAAAAAAAAAAGAAAACAAAGAGGAACATACAGAAAAGAGCTTAAGTGCAACACGGGACACAGTGAAAGGTCTAAAATACATGATGCTCAAACTCAGCGAAGTAAGTCAGAAAGAGAAAGACAAATACCATATGGTATCACTTGTATGTGGAATCTAAAGTATGGCACAAATGAACCTATCTGCAAAACAGAAACAGACTCACAGACATAGAGAAAAGACGTGTGGTTGCCAAGGCGGAGGGGGAGAGGGAGAGGGATGGACTGGGAATTGGGGGTTGGTAGATGCAAACTATTACACTTAGAATGGATAAACAACAAGGTCTTACTGTAGAGCACAGGAACTATATCCAATCTCCTGGCATCCCATAATGGAAAAGAATACTTAAAAAAAGAATGTATGTATGTGTAAAACTGAGTCACTTTGCTGTACAGCAGAGATTGGTACAACATTGTAAACCAACTATACTTCAGTAAAAAATAAATAAATGATGTTCAAAACCCAGAACAGGAAGAGACAGAGAATGGAACTCAATCAATATTTGAAGAAACACAGGCTTAGAGTCTTCTTAAAAACTGACACGTCATCAAGCCATAGATTCAAGAAGCTCTACAAACTCTAATCAAGAGACATACAAAGAAAACCACATAGGCAAATGCTGGTTGAAAAACCAAAGACAGAGACAATCTTGAAAGTAATTTTGGGGGAGAGGTGTACACATTTCTTTCACAGGAGCAAAAATAAGACATACAGTTAACTTTTCAACAAAAACAAGAGAAGTGAAAGAACGGAGCATCTTTACAGTGATAGAAAATTACTGCTGACCTGGAGTGTGACACCTCATGAAACTACCTTAGGTGCAGAGGGAAACCACAGGAAGTGTTTGAGCTGGTGAGCAAGAAGATGTGAATTACAGAGATACTGGATTATTGGGATGTGGCAAGAATGGAAACCAGGAGAGCAGCTAGGAGGCTTAAATCATGGTCAGGGAAAGAGATGACAGTAGCCTGGACCAGAGTAATAGTACTCAACACAGCGAGAAGACAGATGAGAGGTGTATCCTGGAGGGATACTCCACTGAATGTGCCAGCATGAGGTTGGGGGGAAAGAGGAATCAATCACCAGCCCCAGGTTTTTTCATATGAGCAGCTAAATAGACAGTGATGCCATTTCTGAGATGCAGGAGACTGAAGATGGAAGAGGTTAAAAAGGGGTATGAAGAGTCCAGTTCTGAACAAGCTGAGTCTGAGGCTCCTGGTAGACAAGTAGGCGGCTGGACACAGGAGTAGGGAGCACATAACTCCCTCCCTCGGTTCCTTCACACTTGCCTCAAATGTGACCTGATCTGTGAGATTTTTCCTGAACACCCTCTACAGAAAAGTAAGCCCATCCCAATCTATCCTTCATCCCTCTTATTTTGCTTTATTTTTCTCCATAACACTGATTACCATTTGACACATTGTTTCACGTTTGCCTGTCTCCCCTGCAAAAGACTGTCCCCTCCTTGTGACCAGGGATGTTGTCCATTTTGCTCACTGCTGTATCCCAGGATACCGAAATGTCCCAGGTGCCCCTAGTTTTGTGTTAAATGATGCAGCAAGCCCGGGAGAGCTTTCAAAGGCAACTATGAAAGAAATGTCAGCAGATAATTTAACTCAAGTACCCTAAGTTCTAAAAGTTTTGTATAATTTTCTCTCTTACCCAACCATCACCCCCTCACTCCCTATCCCTTATCAGAAAATAAAAGCAGGAGGGATACAGTGCTGTCTCCTCAGGGCCCTCTTCTGCTCATGGTTGTGTTCCAAATACCTCCCAGAGTCTTAGTTTAGGTCAATTCAGCAACAAGTCATAAATGAGCATACGTGAAAGCCAGTAACACAACTGTGTGTCTAGGTTCATAGTTCCACCGGAGAATTTCTTTCTGACATTTTATGGATATATTAAGTCACCACTGGGCAAGAGAAGTAATTATAAGGCAAATAGCCTTGGCTTGAGATAGAATATTCAACATCTTTTAAAAAAAAATCAAACTACTAAACATTAACCAATATGAAAATCATCACATTTAACACACCATGTAAATATAGCTTGTTTAAAGAAAATAAACACCTCAGTATATTTCAGCACCTTTCTCAATAATCTTTCACTATTATAATCTCCTGTTCCAAACATAAATTTATGCAGAACATGTTTTTATGTTTCAACAACTAATAGCAGTGTTCAGCTATTATCTAGTACATAAGATTGTTTTTCAATATTTTGGGGGGGGGTTATACTGTAAACTACTCTAAGGGAGAAATTAATACAGATTCTGTGAAGAGACACTCCCCCATCTTTCTTAGTAACTTTCTTAATACCTTCTTAATAAAGACAATTACAATCAAGACAGACTGTAAAAGAATAACTCAACGTTGTATTAGTATGTTAGAATTACTCTTTGCCAGCACTCCTGTTTCACCTCTATTAAAAATTAAAAATTAAAGACATTTCAGCAAATACACACATATTAAAAGCATACTGTGGGGAAAAAACAGAAAGGCTTGAGTAAGACATAGACATTTATAGAAATCACCTAGAAAGGCAATTTAATAAAGATTAAAGTTTTTCATTTAAAATATTGTATAACAGCATAAATTTGCATTAGTAAGAATGACAAAATGATATTGAAGGGAAAAAATGTCAGAATCCAACAAAGTAACATACTCTAACACATAATTATGAGTTTAATGTCGTTTATCTCTGTCAATATCAAAGCCAGGTTTGTCTTATACTTTTTTCCTAAAATTTCACATGGTAGGGGGAAAAAAAAAACACACTGGTTTGAGCTAACTTCAACGTTATGTAATTTTTATTCCCGAATGCTAGTTTCAAAAGAAGCAAAGCATCCTAGATTTTTTTTTCACGTGGTACTGCTCACAAAAGAAGAAGAAAGCATCTCATTTTACCTCTGGCTCTGTACTTGCTTTTCATGAACTTGCTTTGAACTTATTTATCATTCCAATTTTCATTAAACAGTACAGTGAGTCACCACCTTCTGTACAGAATTAGAGCTATGGATAATGGAAAAAATAATCTCCAGGTGAAATGAACACTAGGAGGAGATTAAAACTCCTACATCCTAAAAAAGATCTGGGAGTTTTTCTCAAGTCAAAGGCAAACATAAAAGCCTAACAAATGTTTTACATAAAATATGGCACCGAGTACACAGCTGCTGCTCAGCCATCATCTGAAAAGACTAGATGAGACACGTTCATAATTCTTTTCTCCTCTGAAGGAATTATTCTTTTAACCTAACAACCTTCTCATTCAATCATATCTGTACTTTCCCAGAAATCAAAAGCATGAAGAGAAATCAGAATGGGTCCTTCCAGCATTTAAAAAACATCAAGACCAGTGGTTTTATAATAGTGACAAACTTTCCAGCGTTTGAGAAATCAACCTAATGATCACTGTTGCCCAACTCTGTGTGTCCACATCAACAAACCAAGCGGGCACCCAGAAGCCATGGCTCCTTTTCCACATCCTCCTTAAATCTGACTCACTTCTGGAGTGGGCGTCAGAACAGGGGTGGGGCAGGTGTCCAGTGATCCCAGAACGGACCCAGTTCTGCTTATTCCACGTTTAAAGAATTCCATAAGTTGATCAAGGTGCAGCCTGGGCTGCTCCAAGAGAACTGAACAGCCTGATTTCCTCTCCACATAACTCCAGGGCTGCCTCTAAACCTCCAGAGACATTGAATGTAGCCCAGCAGGACAGCTGACATTACAGACTTATTCAGTCGTAGACAAATATTTATTGACCACCTACTAAGTGTTAAACACTGTGCTCAGTGCTCAGAGAGAACTTAGAGGTAAACAAGATCCAGCTGCAACATCATATCTGCACAAGATAAAAATGTTAAAATATGAATGTACCGGTGAACTTCTCACCCAAGATGCATACTGTCTCACCTCCAGACCTTTTCAAATATTGTTCCCTCTGCTTACAGCACTCTCTCCTATTAACTCCTACTCATGCCACGGGCTCAGATTAAATGTCACTTCCTGTGATGACCTTCCCAGATTCGGTCTGATACCCTGCTGTGTGCTTCTAACAGGGCCCAATGTTTCCCTTAAACATCTCCCTTTTAATGGTAATTGCTTCTTTTTGTTTTTTTAAACATCTTTATTGGAGTATAATTGCTTTACAACTGTGTGTTAGTTTCTGCTTTATAACAAAGTGAATCAGTTATACATATACATATGTTCCCATATCTCTTCCCTCTTGCATCTCCCTCCCTCCCACCCTCCCTATCCCACCCCTTTAGGTGGTCACAAAGCACCGAGCTGATCTCCCTGTGCTATGCAGCTGCTTCCCACTAGCTATCTATTTTACATTTGGTAGCGTATATATATACACGTCCATGCCACTCTCTCACTTTATCATAGCTTACCCCTCCCCCTCCCCATATCCTCAAGTCCATTCTCTAGTAGGTCTGTGTTGTTATTCCCATCTTGCCCCTAGATTCTTCACATTTCTTTTTTTCTTAGATTCCATATATATGTGTTAGCATATGGTATTTGTTTTTCTCTTTCTGACTTACTTCACTCTGTATGACAGACTCTAGGTCCATCCACCTCACTACAAATAACTCCATTTCGTTTCCTTTTACGGCTGAGTAATACTCCATTGTATATATGTGCCACATCTTCTTTATCCATTCATCCGGTGATGGACACTTAGGTTGTTTCCATCTCCTGGCTACTGTAAATAGAGCTGCAGTGAACATTTTGGTACATGACTCTTTTTGAATTATGGTTTTCTCAGGGTATATGCCCAGTAGTGGGATTGCTGGGTCCTATTTGTAGTTTTTTAAGAAACCTCCATACTGTTCTCCACTGTGGCTGTATCAATTTACATTCCCGCCAGCAGTGCAAGAGTGTTGCCTTTTCTCCACAGCCTCTCCAGCATTTATTGTTTCTAGATTTTTTGATGATGGCCATTCTGACCGGTGTGAGATGATATCTCATTGTAGTTTTGATTTGCATTTCTCTAATGATTAATGATGTTGAGCATTCGTTCATGTGTTTGTTGGCAATCTGTATATCTTCTTTGGAGAAATGTCTATTTAGGTCTTCTGCCCATTTTTGGATTGGGTTGTTTGTTTTTTTGTTATTGAGCTGCATGAGCTGCTTGTAAATTCTGGAAATTAATCATTTGTCAGTTGCTTCATTGGCAAATATTTTCTCCCATTCTGAGGGTTGTCTTTTGGTCTTGTTTATGGTTTCCTTTGCTGTGCAAAAGCTTTGAAGTTTCATTAGGTCCCATTTGTTTATTTTT
>RJWK010034631.1:0-22578 GCA_004363435.1 Platanista minor | reverse complement strand
CCCTCCTCCCCTCCCCTCCTCCCCTTTTCACCTTTTCCAAACACACTGTTTCTAAGGCTTTTTCTCCTCCAGCCTCACTTGTTATTTCTTCTCCTCATCTCCCCTAATTTTGCAGTGCGAGCTCCATGGGGAAGCCAGCCGCTCTGATTCTTTTGGCTTTGACCTGGGAGGCAGGAGATTAGGAGGCTGTTTTCTCCCGTGCTGCAAAATGCCTACAATCAGTGTGAGCTCCAGACACCTTGCTTCCCTGACCAGTGAGCCCCTCCTTGACCCTCTGAGGGCATCCGGTTTCAGGCAGAAAACTGCTGAAGGGACAGAAACCCACCTTCCCGCATGCCTGCAGCTGAGGACAGCAACGCCTTCCATCCTGCCCTGAAGGTCGTTCACTCCAGTGTTCCTGGGGCTGTGAGTCTCCAGAGTGAGCTCCCCCATCATCCCCTTTCTTCCCTCCCACTCCCTGCTCCCTCCCTCCTTCCTTCCTTCCATGGTCCTCATGGTCCCCTCATGTCTCTCTTTCCCAAATCATCATCCTGTGTGGGCCTCTCACTGCCGTGGCCTCTCCCGTTGCGGAGCACAGGCTCCGGACGCGCAGGCTCAGCGGCCGTGGCTCACGGGCCCAGCCGCTCCGCAGCACGTGGGATCCTCCCGGACCGGGGCACGAACCCGGGTCCCCTGCATCGGCGGCAGGCGGACTCTCAACCACTGCGCCACCAGGGAAGCCCCCCAATCTCCTTTCTTAATCCAAGCAATTCTGCTTCTAACCTGGTCACCCTGAATATATGCCGACTTGTACAGCAGACCCGAGTGTGCCCCCAATACTCCACACCTCACATCCAAGGTCCTGGCTTTGGCCTTCCGCCTCATCTACCTCGGTCACTGGGCATAGCTGGCCACCCCTTCTCCTGGGCGCCCTGCTCTCCCTCCATGTGTGGCTGTGCACGACTCCCTCTCCTGCTTCCCGGCCACCTTGCTTTGCCACCAGAGCCTAGCCTCAACCGTCTAAGCGTGGACACTCTCAGAGGCTGGGGGCAACTCAAGTGTGAGCCATGCACACTGCCAATCCCCTGCAGCCCCAGCCCCTCTCCTTGGCTCCTGCTGGGCTCTCCACCCAGATTATTCAACCAGCATTTGCTGAGTGTGGGACCCTTGCCGGCTGCTTGGCAGGTACTAGGGACACCAAGGTGGAAATGGCCCTGCCTGGCAGGAGTCTAGAAGCCTGGCAGAGGTCCGTGTAGCACCATTGCCGGCAGCCTCACCTTTCTCAGCACACTGGGGCCCCGCCGCTGGCTCCATGGGGTCATTGGTACCACTGGACTCAAACCCTAAAGTTCTTATTGAGTCTTCCCTGGAGCTCCCCAGTGCCCGTGTCTTCCCCACCTCCCTGGGGCTGCCCTCTTTCCCATCTCTTCTGTTTTCATGCTGGTCCACGTCCTCCTCCCACAGACCAAGACTTCTGACCGCCCTATCCTCTCTCTCTGCTGCCTCCAGCCCGTCCTCCACACCCAGGTGAGAGGATGAGGGACGGTGGGCACAAATACAGGTACATGTGTGCATATATAATGCATATCATCAGTAATAAGCATTAGTAATATTCATCCCCCAAGTCTGTCTGTTGGAATGATGAGTTGCATGGTCATCATAGCAGGGTGATAGGTGTCAAGACCACCGGGCTTCAGCTTGAAGCCAACACAGCTGTGTGCCCTTGGACAGGTCACAGCTCCTCTCTGGGTCTCAGTTTCCCCCCGAGACGATGAAGAGGTGGAGACTAGGGGCTTTAAAGCCTCCTTCCAGTGAGTTCTGTCTTTTCCTGGTTTCCCGTATGGGTGGCTCCTGCTTGCTTCCGAGGGGGGATCTGGTAACAGGAAGAAAGAGGAAGGAAGAGCTGGTCCCGTGAGAGGAAAGGGACCCCTCCTCATTCCTAAGAAGCTGCAACAGCAACATCAGTCTTCAGGGAGGGGGGTGCAGGTAGGGGAACGGGTCTCAGGAAGGCGGTGGGAACCGGTGCACTCTTGGGCTCTTTGACTCCTCCCAGCAAGGAGGAGCCCCTCGCCTACCCGCCTCCCTCCCTGGCTGCCCATCAATCCTTGTCTAGTGAGCACAGGGGGTTTCCTGGCTGCTTCCTCATGCCTGCTGTGCATCCCTGCCTTCGAGGATGAATTCCATCCCTGTCTCTAAGCACGCAGACAAGATTTATGCTGAATCGAGGAGGGGCCACCTCAGAGGCTCGGGGGTCTCCAAGCAGTAACTCTTAATTCGGAGCTTCATGCATGAGAGCAGAGACAAGGGCATCTCCCGGCAGGACTTGCCAGCAAGCAGAGGAGCTGGTCTGCAGGCTCCTTCCTCGTCCACTTGGTTACACTCCTAATCATGACTTGGGCTGCTACAAATGGAAATGAACTAAACCCGTTAAATCTATTTTTTCCCCTTGGTGGGAGGGAGTACGGATTTCGTAAAGATAGAGATTTTAAATTAAGCTTTAAAACTGTGACTGAGCGAGATTTAATACTGACGATTAGCCTGGACAAACAGTTAATCGCACTGGTGGGGTAATTTATATAAGCTCCGTGCAACCATGTGGCAGGCAGCACGTTGCACTGCAAATTAGTGCAATAAAAGAGGCTGAAGCCTGGTGGGGCAGGGCCTCCTTGGGCTTCCTGGGCCTGTGGGCCTTAGATGGATGGAGCTGGGGTGACAGAGGCAGCATCTTGGGTCTTGGAAAGGAAATTTTGCCTCTTCCCTCTGGGGTACATGATGCAGTAAATAGAACTTAGCATTTCCGGAGGGTTTAAAGGCTGATCTGCCTCTAGGGAGCTATGTGAGCTTGGCTATTGCTCATTCACTTCGTGTCTCATTTTCCTCATCTGTAAAATGGGGAGGCACTTGCCCAGCAGGGTCCTCAGGGAAATGCAGGGTGAAGGCATCTATCTCGGTTCCCGGACCATGTATGGTCTCAGGCGATGCTCACTTATCACCATTTTGTCCCTTCTAAACTGAGAGCACCCCTTCGGGCCCTAAGCACCCCCATGTGCCTGGCTCTCAATGCCCACAAATGGTGTTAACTGGCCAACTTTCCGTATTTATAGACGCCCGTATTTCTCCCAGACTGCAGCAGCCTTCCCTAACCAGAAGAGACATGCTCATCTACAGCAACAGAGCACTGATTTAAAAAAATAAAATAAAATACCACATTAGCAAGACATTTAAAGAAAAGATCTCTGGTTTCCTCTTAGAGGCCGGGGTCTGAGCCACAGCCGTTTTTGCCTCACGTCTCTCGAGATTGCGAATGACAGTGGCCACTCTCTCCCTCCTGAGCACTCCAAATGCATTTTTGTCTACATCACGCAGTTTCGTGGGGATCTCTTTCCACAAGCATGTGACTGCTTTCCTCAGGAGTCTAGCCCAATGATTTCTGTGTGGGAAAAAAGGAAGGCATGGATCTAAGTCCCCCCAGGTCAGAGGAGGGTGGGCGGGCAGACACCTGCCCTGGTCCAGCCTCCATTTGTTGGATCCCGGGTGCCCAGGTACAGAGCAGAGGGAAGGCTGGGAAGGCTGTTATTTCTTCAGCCAGGAGCTGCGGGAGGATTGAGGAATGACTGCACGGTGGGTGCTAGGCAAGCTGGTTGCTTTTGCACTAAGGTAGCAGCATCCTCCTCCCTTTCCCACCTGCACTCATCGTGGGCTCGCTGTACAACCTGTGAACCTGGGGGTTGCAACAAGAACAGCAAACCCACGCCTACCTCATGAGCCTTCAGTCCAGCAGAGAAATCAGACAAGCCTCAGCTCCATGTGTAAAATGATGAAAACTCTTCCCAGTAGCCAAAAGGTAGAAACAACCCAGATGATGAATGGATAAACAAGATGTGTGCATCCACACAATGGAATCTTATTCAGCCATTAAAAAGGAGTGAAGTACTGACCCAGGCTATGATACTGATGAGGCTTAAGGACATTATGCAGAGTGAAAGAAGCCAGACACAAAAACACAAATATTGTATGATTCCATTTATATAAAATGTCCCAGAATAGGAGAATCCATAGAAATAAGGAAATAGATTCATGGTTTCTGGGGTCTGGGAAGAGGGGAGAATGGCGAGTGATTGCTAATGGGTGTGAGGTTTCTCTGGGGGTGATGACAGCATTCTGGAACTAGATAGAGGTGACAGCTGCACATCACTGTGAATGTACTAAATGCCACTAACTGTTCCCTTTAAAATGGTTAATTTTATGTCATGGGATTTTTACCCCAATTAAAAAAAAAAGCGCTTCCAAATTGTCAGAACTCCGTAAGAGAAGCAAAACAGGGGCTAGTAGAGTGAGGAACCCCTCCGGCTGGCACCGTGGGTCCTCTGAGCTACCCAAATTTGGGCCGGTGAGAGGAGGGGGCCCCTCCTGCCTCTAAGCCGAGAGGAGGGCCGGGAGCTTGCAGGCCTGGCCTGGATGCGCTCACCGGGCAGACACACTGACCACAGGACACACTTCCCGCCCTGCTGGGCTGGCTCTAACAGAGTTAGAGAAGCCACCTCCCAGGGACTCCAGAGACCCTTGACCCTGAAGTTCCATCACCAAAGGTCCACTTAAGAGGTGGCTAAGGGCAGGAAATGCCTGGGAGGGTCTAGGAGTGGGAGAAGGAACTGGAAGTAGATTCAGCTTGCACAAGTGACACTGTACGTCCACGTGTAACAGGCCTTTGCACGTGACCTCCCACTGGGCCCCAGCCTGGACGCTGCCCACGTGACCTCTTGCTGGGCACTCCTCCAACCTGGGTTCTGCCCCCGTGACCTCCCACTGGGGGCCACCTCCCCCACTCGGGTTTTGCACATGTGACCTCCTGCTGGGCCCCACCCTGGATGCTGCCCACGTGACCTCCCTTATTCTCCCACCTGGGTTCTGCCCCTGTGACCGCCAAGAGGCCCCCATCTGGATCCTGCCCACAGAACTGCCGGCAATGCTCCCACTTCCCCGTGGGAACCACGGGCTGCAGGCAGAGTTTTAAAACATGAAATAGAAACTCTCAGTGTGTCTCCCACATAGAAAGGGTCATATTTCATGAAAGATTTTTGGGGGGTTCATAGACATTTTTATGGAGACTGGATTGCTTTTCAAAATCTATTTCCTACTATGAATCCAGGTTTAAGAAGTTTGAAAAGCACTTTTCTAAGTTAACCCCTCCCCTGACCATAGCCTCTCCTTGTCTTCTAAATGTCTCAGCCTGAGCGCTCAGGATTTTCTCTTTTTTTTCTTTTATTTTTTGGCGGTACGCGGGCCTCTCACTGCTGTGGCCTCTCCCGTCGCGGAGCACAGGCTCCGGACGCGCAGGCTCAGCGGCCATGGCTCACGGGCCCAGCCGCTCCGCGGCATGTGGGATCCTCCCGGACCGGGGCACGAACCCGCGTCCCCCGCATCGGCAGGCGGACTCTCAACCGCTGCGCCACCAGGGAAGCCCATATTTTTTTCTTTTTTTAATTCAAGAAGACCCGAGACAGCAGAAGGGAGATGGAGGAAAGGTAAAGATGGTTTGGGTGACACCAATGAGGGAGGGCACACCCCCTCTCTGCTCTAACCCTTCTCTCCTCCATCCTGGAACACACTAAAGGGTTCTCAGATTTGGCTGTGGGGCAAGAGAAGGGCACAGAACAAAGTCAGGACGGGACAGGCTCCACAGAACGTCGGGCAGCTCTGTGCCTCCTGGCTAGAGTCGGACCACCCTGTCCTCGAAGGCTGCTCTGGAACCACTGTCCAGGCAGCCTTCTCGATTTCCCAGCAGGAAACACCGCTCCCTCCTGACCGGCCCACCCCCACCCCCACATGCCGCACACCTTGAGGTGTCACGGTCACCTGGGACACCCCTCCCATCAGGAAGAGGCTGGTCTTGTCAACCTGGGAGTCATCCCTGCACTAACACTGCATCCTTCACGTACCAGGTGGACAATAGATATCTCCAGGTGGGCTGCACAGTGCCAAGAAGACAGCCCCCTCGGTCCCAGGACCAAGTGAGCTGAGACAGCAGTGTAAGGGGGACCGTTGCCCAGCCGCGGACACATGACAGTCCCAATGGCAGACGATCTTTCTGTTTTTCGCTCTGTCAACACAGCTTTCCAAATAAAGGATGGTCATGGTGTGGAACAGAGGGGACTGGGAGAGTGACCAGCCCGGTGACAAATCTTTGCAGGTGATTTGTGGACAATGTATGGCAGGAGCCATACAAGTGCCAACAGTGAGGGACCCAGCCCTCGAGCCTGCAGAGTCCTCACCAAGCTGCAGGGCATCCCCAGCCAGCCCAGTACGCGTGCGCACACGCACGCGCATGTGTGCGCGCAAACACACACACACACACTCACACTCAGTTGGTTCTTCCCACAAGGCTGTCTAAGGAATAGGCACTTGATGGCATTGTTGTCAAATGAACAAATGTTATAATGGCAAACATCCTGACCTTGTGTAATGCCAGGCCTGCCCTGAGCATCTCATGTGCATTGCCCCACTTGACCCCCAACCCCGCCCGCCAATGACCATCATCATCTCTGTTTTGCTGATGAGGAAAATAGAGCTGAGAAAGGTGACGAAAGCTGTCCAAGGCCATCCAGGTGGTAAAAGGCAGAGCAAAGTCTCTACCTCAGTCGCTCTAACCCCAGAACCTTAGTTCAGAGCCCACCTTTGTGCCCACCACAGGATGCTGCCTCCCAGGAGGACAGATGGATGGGTGCATGCATGGTGAGCGGGTGAGCCTTCCTCTCCTTCCATGGCCTTGCTCATGGCCACCTGGGCTTGCCTGTCATCACACTCCATAAATCTGTACTAGTAAAAGGCTCTAGCTTCAAGCAGAGACAAACTTCCATGAAAGGCAGTTTGTTGGTCCAAAATAATTGCCTCCTCTCAGGATGTGTTAAAGCTGAGAAGTAACAAGGGCTCCGTTACCTTAAGATTTATGGTACATGACGTGCTCTCCTCTCCACTACAACGCATTTGCATAAAATGCTTATATTACTGCAGCTTCATCGGACCTGAAAATGCAATATGATTCCAATAACATTTCTCTGGAGATGGACAATGGGCTGAAACAAAAACCTGATGTGTTGCCTCAGCTCTGTGTCTTTATTAACAAACATGCCAGGACGCATTGCTAAAATTGCACGATTGGAATGGCATGAAGACCCCCACCTCGCACAGGGCGGCTCGCCAGCTTCCTCCGATCCATCTTACTATTTCTTGAGTGTCAGAGCATTGCTTTAAATATGCAATCAAGCCCTTGGTTAAGATGCTGGCGTTGCTGCAGTTCCACTGACTTGCCTCTCTGGCATCACTTTGCATTTTTCAGTGAAGACATTGTGGTCTGAGTTACTAAGTTTTCTTGATACTAAGTTTTCTTGATTCACATTCTTTGCTCTTGCCACCAAAGAGATGGTTCAGTGTGGGAAAGTGGTCTTGTGAGAGCTGTGAATCACGGGGCGCCGGGCTGGAGGCAGGCGCCTGGCCAGCAGGGCCTTCTACATTCCTTTTCGCCATAGAGGGGGGCACGTAGCTGGAGGCATGGGCAGGACTCAACGGGAGATGGCACTGCCACCTGGTGATGTGAACACTTTATCGCCCATGGGCGGCCCTTTAACATCCGGTGGCATGAAAATTAAGGCCAAGACCAAAAGTGTGGGAAGATGCCCAGCCTCATTCATAATTAAAGACATGCAAATTGAAACAATAAAATAAGATTTTCATCCATCCAATTGGCTAAACAGCACAGACTTTGACGGTAGCCAGCCTTGGTGAAGAAGTGGGGGGTGTTATGTGCTCCCTCACATGTGACTGGGTGCAGTGGAAATGGGAACAATGATTTTAGAGCTTGCTGCTCAGGGTGGGGTCCAAAGGCCAGCATCTCCCGGAGTTTGTGAAAATGCAGATTCCCAGGTACCCCTCTGGACCTGCTGAATTGGAAACTGGGGGTGGGGCCCAGCAATCTGTGTTTTAAGCCCTTTAGGTGATGCTCATGTAGTCTGAAGAGAAGCACTGGCTTAGAGGACAGTTTGGCTCGAAATTCAACTACTTTTTTTTTTATATTACATTTTCTAAATGGTTACTGCTGGAGAATAGGAAGACTGTTGATTTTTTATGATGAGCTACTATGTGGTCATATTGCTGAACCCTCCCATTAAGTCTAATAATTTGTGTGAATATTCTAGGTAGAAGGTTCTCTTGTCTGCAAATAATGACAGATCTGTCTTGTGTTTTCTAGTTTGTGTACCTCTTCTTTCTATTTCTTATCTCCCATTCCATCTGCTAGGACTTCCAGAGCGATAATGAATTCTGTTCTGCTTTTAGGAATTATCCTACAGATAGACAAATTTGGACAACATATGTGAAGATGCCTGTGCAGGAACATTCATTACAGCAGCATCTGTAAAATGCCAAAATACCCATCAGTATGGGGCTGGGTAAATCAACCAGGGCCCATCCAGGCGGTGGAATACTATGCAGCCAATAAAAAGGTTGGGGTAGATCCAAATATGCTGCTTTTAAGAGATATCAGACACACGTTGTTTGAAAAGAAAGGATGCAGAGCAGTGTATATCGTATAAAGATACACAAACATATGCGATTACGTGTACGCAGAGTTTCTGGAAGGATACTCAAACAGTTCTCAATAGTTCCCTCTGGGGGGCTGGAGGCAAGAGGGAGAGGGACTCTTAGGCAAATATTTTTTTCACTATTTTAATTTTTAGGTTCTGCAATTGTTACTTTTTTCAGTAATAAAATTAGTGTTTCTAAAGAATTTTTTAAAAATAGATGAGCTGGGCTTCCCCGGTGGCGCAGTGGTTGAGAGTCCGCCTGCTGATGCAGGGGACACGGGTCCGTGCCCCGGTCCGGGAAGATCCCCCATGCCACGGAGCGGCTGGGGCCGTGAGCCGTGGCCGTTGGGCCTGCGCGTCCGGAGCCTGTGCTCCGCAACGGGAGAGGCCACAGCAGTGAGAGGCCCGCGTACCGCAAAAAAAAAAAAAAAAAAAAATAGATGAGCTAAGGTGTGTCCAGAGGTGAGTGCCTCCCTGTCTGGATCAGGATTTCACTGGCTGGGCTTCACACTAGAACCCCGTGCACTGGCGTTTAAGGGGCAGAGGCTGGAGCAGAGCCCAGGGCCTCATCTGGCTGATGTCTCGTTGGCCCTGAATCCTGTTTCCAGGTGGGCCCTCGTCAACTCAGAGAAAGTAAATAAACACTGGGGTTCATTTAGCAAGATTCTCTCCCACAATTTAATTTGAGTAGTTTTACTGCAAACACAATTTCTGTTCTCCAGGACACCCTGGGCACTTTGCCCACCACACTTCATAGAGGTGCTGGGCCAGTTTACCTTCTATACCGTGGCCTCGGGCCAAGTGGGTGCAAATCGCCCTACTGCTCTCAAGCTTAGGACTCTTGGACTTACAGATTTCCTGACCTCTCTGAGGCAGTTTCCCCGTCTGTAAAATGGGCAAAGCAATGCCAACATTGAGGGGATGGTGCGAGGGGTGAAGAAGAAAGTGTAAAGTGTGACTCAATCATGTATTCTTGGAGGGGCTTCCTGCCATCCCATCCCTGGTGCTCGGGGTCTTTACTGAACTCTCTGCATGTTCGTCCAGGGCAGGCTGCGGGCAGGCATCCTTTGGTCTCCAGTGTGTATTCCAGGCTTATGATCCAGGGAGGGCTTCCGACTCCCTTTTGCACATGAGGAACCTGGCCTCAGAGGTGCAAGGACATGGCACAGTCAGTCGTGGAGAATGGACCAAAGCGCGTGGGTTCTGATGATGTGTCCTGGACTTTGCATGACTCCTCCTGGACTTTGATATCTTCTTCTGCCACCTGAATCCAACCGCCTACCCGCTTTAAAACACCATCACGGAAAAGCCAGGTACAAAAACTGAATGTACTCTCTGCCTAGCGTCTTCCCACTTTTATAAGGACGGGGAAAAAAATGGGAAGAATGTAGACCAATATGTTAAATGGTAGGATTAGAAGTTATTTTTATTTTCTTCCTTATCTTGATTTTCTAGAATTGGCACAATAATACGCGTCTCCTATGTAAAGGTGGGGAAAACTGCGTATATATTTATGGTACCAATTTTTAAAAAAATACATGTTGTGTATCTATACACAGGAAATGGAAAAACATAAACGTAGCTACAAAATGATCCCAGTGTAATGTTGAATTTTAAAGAGTAAGATACAAATCTGCATGTTTAAGTATGAAGACAAAAGACAAGGTGTTGGGAATGGAGTGATTTCTGAATGATGGTTATGGAAGAACGTCATGTTCTTCTGGACTTTCTGAAAAGTTAACATTAACTTTTAAAAAGACCAAATATCACCTTTTCAGAGAGGACTTTTCTCACTACTGTATGGGAAACATTCCCCTGCCTGCAGAGAAGGAAATTGCGTCCATCCCCTCATCTTCTTTGTTTTCATCAATCGCCTGTATCACTACCTGGGATTATACTGTGCAGCCAGGTCTTTGCTTGTCTCCCCCTCTGGAGTGTCAGCCCTCTGAGGACACAGACCTATGCCTAGAGTGGTGTCCAGCACACGATAGGTGTTTAATTTGCTGGATGAATCAATAGATGGATGGAAAGGTGGATGAATGGAGCAGAAAAGTGCTGACATTGCGGGAACTAGGTTGACAGCACCAGAAATGTGAGTTTCATCATCCTGATATGCACTCAGTCCCGACTACATACCAGTCCCTCTGCTGGGGGCGGGGTATAGAAGATGTGCTTACTGTCCCCAAGGAGCATGGTCCCTGAGGAATGCAGGGGGTGGGGCATGTGGGGAGGAAAGGGGACTCACATTTATTAAGTAATTTATTACATGTCAAGCTTCACAAACATTATCTCATTTAGTCTTCTCGACAACCCTATAAGACATAGTATGAAACCCATTTCTCTACTCAGCAGGTGATTCTTTAGACGATAGGAGAGCTAAGGTGCATGGAGGGCTTCCGGTGCTCTCAGCGCTTGGCAGGTATGATCTAATATGACCTCCCAACACCTTGTGCAGAAGGCATCCCACCCACTGAGCCAGAGACCAACCAGATGTGTGGGGTGCTGGGTGGAGGTGGGGCAGAGAAGCAGTTTGGCCAAGGTCCACGATGCACAAGGATGGAGCAGGACGCCTGTGCAGCGGCATCTGTAAATGTCATGTGTCATTTCACGGGGTAGTGCCGTGAGGATGGAATGAGAAGATGAGTCTGAAATTAATGACACACACAGGAGGCACTCACAACAATGTGCTGAGTGAATATTTGTGGTTCGTGGATGAGAAGACTAAGACTCAGAGCTGGTCCACGACTGCCCCCTGGTCAGGAAATGTAAGTGGCGGATCTAAGGGTTAAACCCAGGTCTCTCTGGCACTGAGACCCCTGTCTTTCCACATTATCAGAGCCAATAAACAAATGATTAGAAAGCAGTGGGCCAAGGACTTAGAGATAGGCACAGTCTCCAATGCAAACCTTAAAGGGCAAAATAAGACAGGGAACAGAAAGGGATCGATAAGGTTTCACCAAGGAGATGGAGGGAGACACCAAGGGCTGGAGGATATATCCAAGATGTTAACAGAGGTTCTTTTCTGCCGGAGCGATTGCAAGGGCCAAGGGACAGAGGTGTGAAATAGCATGGGCTATGGGTGGTGTGACTTCAGAGCAGGAGCTTGGAGGAGAGGGGAGGAGGGGCTGGAAGGATAGACCCAGGCCAGGTCAGAGAAGTACTGAAAGGCCTTGAACTTCATCCTGGAGATCCTGGATCTCAAGCCTTGTTGCACATTAGACCCGCCTGGGGAGCTCAAACATAGACCAGTGACCAGAGCCACCCCAGACCCAAGGAACAAGAAGGGCAGGTGGCCAGCATGACTGGAGCCTAACGAGGGAGAAGTTGAGCCACGAGGGGCCTGGTCATTGATGGTCCTGCAGGGCCACCGTGAGGACTGGGCTGTTTCTCTGAGGTTGCAGCCCGAGTCTGTCTGGTCCCAGCACCTATGTCCTCGAGTGGCAGAAGGGGAGGCTCGGAGGGGACAGAACCTGGCTGAAGGGAGAGACTTCACCAGGCTGCTGGACACTCCCAGAGAGACACCAAAGTCTTCTCCCAGACCCTTGGAGCAATGGGAATCGGGAGAAAGGCAGTGATTCCAGGGATGCTGGACAGGCCGGAAAACAGATCATGCCTGGGTGATCCAGGTGGGAGAGTAGGGCTCCCCACCTGGTTGCTGCTTGTCTCTGTAAAGCTGCACACCTGCCTGCAGCACTGTTGAGCGCTGAAGATCCACATTCGGAGACGCAGCATGGTCCCCACGAAGCACCCCAGAGGTCTTGGTTGTCACCTAGCCGTCAGTGGGGCGGGGGGGGGAGCAGGCGGGGAAGAGAGAGACAGACTCAAGGGCAAAGGTTGGGGCAGGGGGTGAAGGAAAGCTTTGTTGGAGCAGGGATTTGGGATGAAGACCCCAAGTGGGGGAGTGGGCAGCCCCCAGCCCCTTAGGGAAGTCTGTCGGGGATGTAGGCAGGGCTGGGGGCCTGGGGGTCTGGAATCTTTTGGCTGTTGTGATATTTGCCCTGAAGTGTGGGCTCCAGTCCTGTTACTCCAAGAAACAGAACTTGACCTTGACTTGGGGCCCCTCTCCGTGTTGGGGCCACTCCCTCCTTAGGGGGAAAAAGACAGTGACGCTGGGCAGAAACAGCGTGGGAGGAGACGGCTCACATCCCAGGCTGAGGGAATCACGGCTGGAGAGGAAGGATATCTATGATATCTATGTTTAAATCCTTGCTGGAATGTCTCACTCTGCCCATTTCCATTTCATATTTCAGCTAAAACACGATGACAGAGGTTACAGAGCAGCCTCCCCGCTCCTCGGTAATTACCAAATTAACACATTCTAGCAGGCGAGCCCGCAGCAGCAGCTGCGATGGATGAATGCGTGAGGACAACTAGCTGCAGAGCCTGCCCCTGCGTGCTAACCTCCTTAAACAGCCCGACCCCCTGCGGGGTCTCTGGGGCCAGTCTCTGCCGCAGGCCCTCTCCCCCCACTCCGTTTAATAGGCTCTGGGGCCAGGCTTAATGTGCCAGGCAGTGCACGTCCCACCCTTGGGGGCCTGACCCCACGGGTCAAGGAGGTGGCTTCCTCACACAGGCAGGAAACCGGGAAAACGAGCCCCAAATTAATTTATTCAGCCAATTCATTAGGCAGGCGTGGATTGTGTGCTGAGTACTTGTCCAGCCCAGGGCTAGGGGCTGAAGGGGAGGCAAGATAAACGTAGGATGGGGCTGCTGCCTTCCAGGAGCTTGCTGTCCAGGGGGGAATGAGGAAAACGAGTCAGTGGCCAGCGTAGAACGGACTCCAAGCTCCTGAGGAAGCCCAGGCAGGAGGATGGGTTGGTTCTCGTGGAAGGTGGCGGGGACGTGGATGGTGGGAGACGTATGCTGAAGCTGGCACCGGGGATGGGCGAACTGAGCTGAAAGCTAGAGGATGCCCCGCTTGAAACAGGGGGAGCAGGTGTTATCTCTGAAATAAGAGCAGTAAAAGCAGGAGTCTGGCCAGGGTACGGCATGGTCCTATTAGTGATGGACTGTAAACTGATGATGGGAAGGGTGGGAAAGGCGTGGCTGGGAGGGAGCCAGCTCCAGGAGGACGCAGGACCTGACAGGTGTTTTCAGCAAAGGGAGGGACACACCTGGGCTGCTTATCCCAGGTTAGAGACCAGGAAGGAAGCTGATGCTGAATCTGGTCAAGAAAGTGCCTGCGCTGGTCTCAGGGCCGAGAGGAAGGCAGGGAGGAGCTCAAGGGAGAATTCAAAGGAAGAATCACAAGCTGGGCGCCTCATTAGACATGAGGCTCAGAGAAAGGCAGGTGTTGGGGTTTGAGCCCACTCTCTAGGAGGGACTCCACCAGGGAGAAAGAATGTGGGCGAGGATGGCAGGGGCTTTGGGGTAAGAGCTGCTCCGTGGGCTCTGTGGGAGCCACTGATCATAGGAAAAGCAACGTGCTCTGGATGCCGAGGGTGGGGAGGCGCAGGTATGGCAGAGACTCAGGATTCACCCACCCTCAGGCCGCGACATCCTCAGGAGGAACCTCCCCTCTCTGACCCTCTTCAAAGCACACCTTGACGGAGGAGGAGTCCAAATTCCAGAGGCTCGGATGCTCCTTTTCCTAATTGACTGAGCTTTAATAGCAGACCCCAAATAATGGTCCATCAGCTCCGTTCATTTGCTTAGTACAGTTGAAATTCAGGAAGCGCTCCTGGGCCTCCACCTGTCCTTGACTGGCGACCTGGAACCAGGACGGGAGGGAGGAGGATCACAGGGCATCTTTAAAGGTGATGCTGGACCACGTGGTGTTTCTATTTTTAATATTTTGAGGAATCTCCACGGTGTTCTCCACAGCGGCCGCACCATTTTACATTCCCACCAATCGTGCACAAGGGTTCCAATTTCTCCACATCCTCACCGACATGCTTATTTTTTGCTTTCTTGATGACAGCCATCCTGACGGGTGTGAGGTGGTATCTCATTGTGGTTTTGATTTGCATTTCCCCGATGCTTAGTGATGCGGAGCACATTTTCTTAGCTGTATGTCTTCTTTGGAGAAATATCGCGATGAATGCATAAATTAATGTGGCATATCAATAAAATGGGATATCATTCAGCCTTAAAAATGAGTGAAATCCTGCCAAATAGGACAACATAGATGACTCTTAAAGACATGATGCTCCGTGAAATAAGCCAGCCACAGAAGGACAAGTGCTGCATGGTTCTACTCAGATGAAAGACCTAAAACAATCGAATCCATGGAGGCGGGAAGTAGGATGCTGGTTGTCAGAGGCCAGGGGGAAGTGAGAGGAGGCAGTTGCTCTTCAAGGGGTACAGAATTTCAGTTGCGCAAGATGAAAAAGTTCTAGAGGTCTGCTTACAACATTGTGCTCATAGTTAACAATACTGTTCTGTACACTTGAAAATTTGTCAAGTGGGTAGATCCCTGTTAAATGTTCTTACCATAATACAATAAGATGGGGTAAGATAAGGTGGCACTAATGACACCTGTTGAGAGGCAGAGCTAGGGATGCAAAGACAATTTATCTGGTATCACTAATATTGCAAATCTATCTGAAAGGAAATCTGTAACGCCTGCACAGAACTAGCCCATTCAGAACACCAGCTTGGCAACACTTGAAGGAGTAAAACAGGAAGTTAGCAAGGTGTCTCTCCACATTTTCATCCTCAGGTGAGAAGGAAAAGGTAGCCACTCTCCTTGAATCCCTTACTCCCATCTTGCATGGAAGGAAGCAGAGAGAACTGCCATATAATAAGCACTTGCATTTATAGGATCTCATTTAATCCTCACGACATACAATAAAACTGGAACCATTGCCCCCATTTTGCAGACGAGAAAACCAAGTTTAGAGAGGTAAGTTACCTCTCTTGTCCAAGGGTACCTGTAGGTGTGGCGTCCTAGGAGGGTGTCTCTGCAGGGCAGCGGCTGTGGGCCACCCTATGGGGAATAGCAGGGAAGCGTTTGAGGATCCCAAAGAAATGAGGTCCAGCTTGGATTTAGCACCTAAGAGCTGGGTATCTTCATGCAGGTTACTGAATAATAGCACCTACTGCAAAGGTTTGTTAAGAGGATGTATGGAGATCATTTACAGCACATGCTGAGCCATCAATAAATCTTTGTGTCATAGTCATTGTCACCATCACCATCATCATCATCATCATCATCATCACTGCCACTGTTATCCAACCCAGGAAAATGCAGGCAGCCACAGCTCCTCACCCTGCATCTCTTCACCCCCGGGTGTGAATGTCATGTCTTCTTAAATTGGCTATTTCTTTTGAAGACGTCTTAACCAAAGCTCCATGCCTCCAGAGTTCTCACCATGACACACGTCAAAAACAGTGATGACTCCCTGAGGCTGAATTTTAAAAGAGCATTAAAGATGAAAGGATGCACAGGTCAATTACTAGGACAAGTAAATGACTTTAGAAGTAATTGCATATAATTTTTCTTGTTTATTTGGCATGAGTTGTAAGTGCCCGGAATCCTGGGTCCCAGAGGTCCTTCACTTTGGGTTTGCTTTGGGCAGATGAAGGGCCTCGGCTCCAAATGCAGAAGCTGGGGGTGGGGGAAGGGCCCTGGGGCACGGGGACTCTTGGCCTCTCTAGACTCAACCTGGCTGACTTGCTTCAGATCCACAGACAATTTCATCATCCACCCTCCCTAAACCATTCCTAAGAGACGCCCGTCTATCTCAAACTGGGGGAGGCCCCAGGCTGCTCACCAACCTCTACTCTCTGTGGGCCGACGGGGGAGGCAGAAGGTGGTACAGGTGTCCTCTGGGGTCTCTGCAGCATTGCCCAGAGAGGAGGTCATGTGACCGAAGGGTATTCTGTGAAGGGTAAGAGTGGGTCACTAGTGAGGGGGGAGGGGTGCTGGCGAGGGCACTGGGTGTGTGTGGACTGTGGTCAGGAGGAAGTAGAATTTCCAAAGTCACGTGAAGGAGAAAGGGGAGCGTTATGGCTAAGACATTCCTTTTGGTTACAAGGCATAGAAACCTACTCAGACCAGCTCAATATAATGGTCTACGATTGGAGGATGTGTTAGTTACAAACTGGGTGGCTTAAAACAACAGAAATGTATTGTCTCACAGTCTGTAGGTCAGAAGTCTGAGTTCAAGGTGTCAGCAGGGTTGGTTCCTTCTGGAGGCTCTGAGGGAGAATCTGTTCCAGAATCCTCTCTGGTGACTGCCAGCAATCCTTGGCATTCCTCGACTTATAGAGGCATCACTCCAGTCTCTGTCTCCATCTTCACATGGCTACTTTTCTGGGTCCTCCATGGTCTTCCCTCTGTGCCTGTTGCTGTGTCCAAACTTCCCTCTGCTTGTAAGGACCAGACATTGGATTAGGGCCACCCTAATCCAGTATGACCTCGTCTGAACCTGATTACATCTGCAAAGACCCTTCTTCCAAATAAGATCATATTCGCAGGTTCTGGGTGGACATCACCATTCAACCCAGTACAGAAGAGTATAATGAAGATACAAACAATCTGGGATTGACATTAGAGCAGAGCTGCACTTCCCTGAAGCTAGAGTTGGAGACTGGAAAGTTGGGGGACCATGGGTGGCAACACTGTTGGGCAACTCCACACCCATTGTCCCCTTCTCCTTGCTAAGGGAAACTGATTCTGTCCAGTATTGGACATGCATGTGCTTCGGGAGGTGGGACCTCCCCAGCCCAAGAGGGAGCTCAGTTTAGTCAAAGCTAATCATGGGGATTCCACCCACCTTGCCAATGACTGTTTTAGGCATGGTCCTGTGATGCCACCCCAGCCAACTGGATTGAAAGGTAAGTATGATGGGGGTGGGGTGGCTTCTGAGAAATAACATTTCCATGATTAAAAAGAGATGTAGCAGTTTTGCCATGTCAGAATAATGGGTATCAGACTAACCCTGCTGCCATACATAACAACAAAGTTGGGTAAAATAAGTAAAGCAACAGTTTTACCTTGGATGGGCTTTGGACACAAGCTTTGGACTGTAGACAGTGCAGGGCTGAGATTCATGACAGAATGGAAACATACAAGGTAAGCTCCACCTTCACCTGGGATTTCTTCCCAGAAGCATTTCCAAACTAAGGCATGTAGAGCCATAGCATCATCGGGTAGAAAAGGAAAAGAACAGAGTTCAGGATTGCTGAGGAATCTTGAATTTGCAGGGCAGGATACCAGGAGTGAGGGAGCTACACAGAGAAATATGTCCCCAAATTGGCATGGAGTTCACTTGAGCTTGGAACCAAATACTCAGCAGATTATGCACTGGGCAAGACTACGTGAGACCTGACACAGAACAACTATTAGGAGGTTGTGAGTTAAATGGAGATTCCAAAGGTTGTACAGTGCTGAGAGACATTGAGGTTCTGACCACCCAAAGTGGCGACACACTACCGAATACTCAAAAATTTTGTTGAGACTCCAGAAAGGCTGCACCCTAGGAATAAGGCTACACTAGCCTTAGAGTAAGAGCTACTTTACATCCTCTCTAATGATGCTTAAAACCAAGCCACGACAAGATTAAGCTGATCCACTAGGAAATTAACTATCTATCTGTCAGAACAAAATGCAACACTTTAAAGACAAAATAATACAGATGACCAACAATGTAATCTCAACAATATCTGGCATACAGTCGAAAATTACTAGCTATATGAAGTAGGAAAATGTGATGAAATTCTCAGGAGAAAAACTAAGTCAATAGAAACAGACCCAGAGGGTAACAAAGATACTGGAATTGGCAAGCAAGATTTTTAAAAGAGAGAGAGAAAGAAAGAGAGAGAGAGAATCTCAACAGAAACTGTATATATATTTTTAATGGAGGTTCTAGAACTTAGAAATTTTTTAAAATTATGGGCTTAACAGCAAAAGAGACACTGCAGAAGAAAAGATCAGTAAACTTGAGGGCAGGTCAATAGAAATTCTCCAAACTGAAGTATGGGAGTGGGGGTGGGGGAAGTGGGCAAAATTAGTAGAATCTCAGAGATCTGTGGGACAATATCAAGTAACCTAAGATATGTATAATGGGAGTCCCAGAAGAAAGAGAGAAATAAAATGGGACAGAAAAAATATTTTAAGGAATAGGAACTCTAAACTTCAGATTTCATGAAAAAATATCAATCCACACATCCAACAATTTCAACAAACCTCCAACAGGATAAACACAAAGATATATCAGAGTTAAGTTCCTGAAAATCAAATATAAAGAGAAAATCTGAACAGTAGTCCAAAAAATGATGAATTATATAAAGGGAAAAAGACAGCAAGAATCACCATTGACTTCTTATAAGAAAAACTAGAAGCCAGTTAACAAAAGAATAACATTTTTAAAGGCTGAAATAAAAAGCTATTGACCTAGAATTTTATACCCAATGGAAATATTCTTCAAACATAAAGCAAAATATAAAAATAAAGAAATAATAAATAATAAGATAAAATAATTTCTTATGATTCTACCTTTTAACATAGCCTTAGGGTAATTTGGGACCAAATTAGCCCCCAAATAAATGTTGCTCACAAATTATCAAAGCTCACTGAAGAAGAGATAGGTAATCTGAATAACTCTATACCTATTTTTTAAATTAAATTTTCTGGTCAAAGCCTTCCCACACACACAAAAATAAATCCAGGCCCAGTTGGTCTCACTGGTAAATGCTGACAAATATTTAGGGAAGAAATAATACCCACTCTGCATAAATTCTTCCCAAATCTTAAGAGGAGGGAATACTTTTCAACTCATTTTATGAGGACAGCTTTATCCTGATACAAAAACAAGACAAAGATATTATAATAAAAGAAATGTATAAACCAATACTCCTCCTGAACACAGATATAAAGATCCTTTAAAAATTTTTAGCGAAATTAATCCATCGTTATATAAAATAAATTATACATCCTGAACAAATAGAGTTTATCCCCGGAATGCAAGATTTGTTTAACGTCCTAAAATCAGCTAAGGTAATTCATCGTATTAACTGGCTTAAAAAAATATATATGGTCATCTCAATAGCTGCAGTTAAATCTGAAAATTTCATAATCAGAACTCTTAGCAAATTGGTAATAGAAGGACACTTTCTCAGACAAACAAACAAAAAGCAAAAACAACAGAAAAACTTCAGCTAACATTACACCTAATGGCAAAACTCTGATCAGGTAAACATAAGGTAAAGATGCCCTTTCTCACTACTTCAGTTCAACATTGAACTGGAGTTCCAGTCAGTGCAACAAGACAAGAAAAAAAAAAAAAAAAGGTATCGGATTAAAGAGGAATAAATAAAACTGTCTTTCATCAACAGAAGGCATGATTGTTCACATAGAACATCTTAAGGAATAATTTTTTAAAAACTGCCACATCTAACAAATGAATTTCTAAAGGTATTAGGATAGAAAGTCAATATGCAAAAGTCAATCAAATATTTATATCAGCAAGAAACAGTAGAAAATGAAAAATTCAAAACAATTTCACTCACAAGAGGATCAAAACTATAAAATACTTAGAAATAAATACAACAAAAGACATATAAGAACGCGACACTGAAAACTATGAAAATTGCTGAGAGAAAATAAAGAAAACCTAAATAAATGAAGAGATATACCATAACCTTGAATAAGGAGAGTCAATATTTTAAGATGTCAATGGCTCTATAGATAAAATTCCAGCAGGATCTTTTTTTGTAGGAATTGACAAACTGATTCTAAAATGTGTATGGAAAGCCAAAGGACCTAGAATAACCCAATCTTAAAAAGAAAAAAAACAAATTTGGAGGACTTAACGTTCTCTGAGTACAAGATTTCTCAAGCTTCACGAAGGAGAGTGCTTGTGTTCAGTTTGTAACTTCATAGAAGTCCCTGTGAGTTGGTCTTGGGAGACACAGCGTTGCTTGTACTCCCTTTGGCTGCATGTGGCACTGGCCACCGGACCAGAACACAATTCAGGCAGAGAAGATGGAAAGCACAAAGAACAATGGACCCACCAGGGTGCTTACTGAGGTCATGACTGTTGCCTTGATCTTGATCTTTTCTGCATTGCCTAAAATCAAATACAGCAGCTCAATAAAAGTCAACAGTACCAGTGAGTAAGGAAAGTTGTCGATTAGTCAATGCATGTGAAAAACAAAGAATGAGTTAATGAATGGATGGATGGATGGACCAGTGAATGACTGGATCAGCCAGTGAATGATCTAATGGCTGAACAAACATCCCTCCATGGAACCAGCAGGGCTGTGGTGAGAGCAGGAAACAGCAACTTCTGCTTTTCTTTGATTCTTTTTATCTCCCAGATCACAGGTACCACTTACTTCCCTCTTGGGGGCTTTGTCCACTGTGGCTGCCAATAAAACAGGACACAATTAGAAAGCGAACATATAAAAGCAGGGCTTTCCAGTGGCTGAATGTATAAAACAATCACCTTTGCTCCGTACAGCTGTCCCCACACTGAGTTAAAACAGTACTTGGGTTGCCCGTGATTTTATTTCTGATCACACATAAGGATGTGTGTCACTGGCTGACATTTGCTGCTTGTCTTTTATTGCACTTCATCAGCCCATCTGCCAAGAACCTGAAACAGGAGCCCAGAGCCAGCTTACCCTTGACCAGAGCCCCCATGCATCCCAGGCTCTCTGGCTGGGCTGCACCCCAGTCCCTACTCTCAGTTGGGAGAGTGTTGGCAGCCCCTCTCCTCCACCTCTCAGAAGCTGCCACTGGAGTTGTGGTTTGCACATCTGTATCCAACAAGCGAGAACATCTGAGATGGACCAGGGCCCTTCACTTGCGTAGCTCTTCAGGAGAAGGGGCTGAACACACATGGCAGAAGCTCAAGAAATGCTTATTGAATGCAAGAGAAGAAAAAAATAGCTTAAACTTTATGTCTCAAAGCGTCCCTAGATGTCGTATTGAAGCAGGAACAGAAACTTTCCCACTAAAGGCAATAAGCTTTACAAGTGGAATTTCTAGAATTTCTCGATCAGAGGGCAAGGAAGCACGCTTCTCACATTTCTGGGCATTTGCACTCACACCACGCTCAGACCAGGCTGGCCCTGCATACTTGGGAGTGAGGCTGCTGACGGCATTTCTACTGAGATGCCCTTGATCCAGAGAGAGATCTTCATCCTACCATGCTTGGTGGGTATTCAGAAACCACTACTTCCATGGATGCTCAGCAGCTGTGTCCAGTCCCTCCAAATCTATCCATCCATCAGGAGGGAGGTGGGCTGGGTCTAGTTCTACGGCTTCCTGGTCCTATGACACTGGGTGAGGGACTTAACTTCTCTGAACTCCAGTTTCTTCATTCGAAAATGGAGCTGATGAAACATATTTGAAGGGTAAAAATAAACGAAATACTGAATATAAAAATTCACTTTGCTGACATAGGCATAGGGTAATATAATCCAATAATTACACTGTTGATGGTGATTCATATTTTTGACATCTACTTCTTCCCAAGTTTCCGGATGGACTGGATATTCTTTCTGTTCCCCCCCAACCACCACCAAAGCCACCCTGCTCTGTGTCCCTGGAGGCTGGCCTCTAGGAACTGCATCAATCAGTCTCCCTTGCCCTCTGTCTCCTAGTTGGCTTCAGCCAGTGGGAAGCACCAGCAGATGTAAAGGGCTGGAGGAGAAAGAGGTCAAGGTATTTATTCCCCCCACTCCCTCCCTGCTGGATCTCTTCTTGGCCATAGCTGATTCAGGATGCAGCTTCTGTCCGACGACACTCCTTATAGCTACAGGTCTTGGTGAGCTCTGCATATTACCCTCTCCCCTTTTAGACCCAGGAGTGGTAACAATTTCCGATTGTTTTTTTATTTTTGGAGAAAGAAAATTCTTTAATATAAAAAGGTTGCTATGATTAAAGAGTTTTTCAGAATTTCTTGGTTGTTAGTAAGATTTGAAAGCTTATAGCTTCTGTAGTTTAACTCTTGAAACAAGAGGTATATTTGTGTGTAAAGAACGTGGGGATTCATGAAATTTTATGCAAAAATATGCATGCATATGCATATGTCGTGTTCTGGAGAAAGGCTTCGTAGCTTTTTTTTTT
>RJWK010034630.1:6794-22678 GCA_004363435.1 Platanista minor | reverse complement strand
ATGGAAACAACCTAAGTGTCCATCATCGGATGAATGGATAAAGAAGATGTGGCACATATATACAATGGAATATTACTCAGCCATAAAAAGAAACGAAATGGAGATATTTGTAATGAGGTGGATGGACCTAGAGTCTGTCATACAGAGTGAAGTAAGTCAGAAAGAGAAAGACAAATACCGTATGCTAACACGTATATATGGAATCTAAGAAAAAAAGAAGTGTCGTGAAGGGCCTGGGGGCAGGACAGGAATGAAGACACAGACTTACTAGAGAATGGACTTGAGGATATGGGGAGGGGGAAGGGTAAGCTGTGATAAAGTGAGAGAGTGGCATGGACATATGTACACTACCAAACGTAAAATAGATAGCTAGTGGGAAACAGCCACATAGCACAGGGAGATCAGCTCAGTGCTTTGTGATCACCTGGATGGGTGGGATGGGGAAGGTGGGAGGGAGGGAAACGCAAGAGGGAGGAGATATGGGAACATATGTATATGTATAATTGATTCACTTTGTTATAAAGCAGAAACTAACACCATTGTAAAGCAATTATACTGCAATAAAGATGTTAAAAAAAAAATCAATTGGCATTTGACTCCTGCTACAACTGTCTGATTACTGCTCACACTGAATATTCTTACTGTACATTTTTGTCAATGTATGTCAATCATTCCCTTCCACAGAAACACAGAATTTCAGGGTCACAAGACCTTATTTGTAGGTAATTTCATTCAAGTTTCACCTCCTCACTTCAACCCTTGATCACGTGAATCCATTGTCACCACTTTTCTACTATGTGTGCCTGGATAGTGACCAATAAATAGCAATAGTTGCAGTTTTCCTTCATTTTGCTAAACATTCTTTCATCATTTTATGTAGAATATTAAGCGTTTTAGTAGGCCCAAATCACACTTTTGTTAAATAATGGTTGCCTATATTATAAGTTAACGTAATTATAGTTTTTGTTGGTTTTTTTTTTAACAGCTTACACTTGAATATAGCTTGTGAACACAGGCTAGCCTGGAATGTTGACTGCCTGCCAAAGAGATAATCACAAACAGGTGTTAGAACTTAAATTTTTAAGTTCCATTAACCCTCCAAAATTCTAAGCAGAGAGACAACTTCAGGAGTAAATTTTTTTTGGTGCAGATTTATTTTGTGCAGAAAAAAAAAAAATCTCACCTCATAAAACTGCTCAACAAGAATAATAAGCATAGGACCAGCAAGAGAAATCCTACTATTTTGAGGACAGGAGGAAATTAGCTTGTTTGTGCACCTGAGCACAATTTCTGAGGCAGTTTCTCCTGCCTTCAATGGTGTGGAGAGAAAACGTGCCCATGCTTACCCAACTATGGCACCCTCATCATGGTCTACAACAACAACTCAAAGTATGAGAAAATCTCAACCCACTCGATACTCACATCAGGCCTTGGCACAGCTCCTCAGGCAAAGACGCAAAAGAAAATAAAACAACAAACAGTTGCTCTTTGTCAGATTCCCTCATAGAAGCCAACAAAACAAACAGCCAAAACAAAAACAAAACCTAGGTTGCTGCCGAGACCAATGCAACAAGCAGTAGCTCCAACCCAGGGTTCTTTTTTAGCTCGCAGAGGGACGCACGAGGATGGATAACGGAAAATTGTGGGGATAAGGTACACTGAGCAAGACAAGAAAAGATATCATCCCCATCCAACTCAGGCTTTCTCTTAACATGAGTACAATTCAAACCAAAACTGATGCTAAGGAACTGACTGAAGCCCAACCTACTGGCAAGTTTTGGTTTTACTTTCAGTGTCACTTCTCTGCACGCAAGTACCCATTGACCTGCGTGTGCATATTGATTTATTTATGTATTTATTTTTTTTAGGTTGTTTCCATGTCTGGCTATCGTAAATATTGCTGCAATGAACACTGGGGTGCATGTGACTTTCTCTTTTTTCTTTTGTTATTGGTTTAAAAAAATTTTTTTAACATCTTTATTGGAGTATAATTGCTTTACAAAGCTGTGTTATTTTCTGCTTTATAACAAAGTGAATCAGCTATACATATACATACATCCCCATATCTCCTCCCTCTTGCGGCTCCCTCCCAACCTCCCTATCCTACCCCTCTAGGTGGTCACTAAGCACCAAGCTGATCTCTCTGTGCTATTTGGCTGCTTTCATCTAGCTATCTATTTTACATTTGGTAGTGTATATATGTCAATGTTACTCTCTCACTTCGTCCCAGCTTCCCCTTTCCCCACCCCATGTCCTCAAGTCCATTCTCTACGTCTGCGTCTTGTTTCCTGTCCTGCCCTAGTTTCACTAGAACCTTTTATTTTTTTTTTTTAGATTCCATACATATGTGTTAGCATACGGTATTTGTTTTTCTCTTTCTGACTTACATCACTCTGTATGACAGATTCTAGGTCCATCCACCTCACTACAAATAACTCAATTTTATTTCCTTTTGTGGTTGAGTAATATTCCATTGTATATATGTGCCACATCTTTTTTTTCTTCTTTACATCTTTATTGGAGTATAATTGCTTTACAATGGTGTGTTAGTTTCTGCTTTATAACAAAGTGAATCAGTTATACATATACATATGTTCCCATATCTCTTGCCTCTTGCATCTCCCTCCCTCCCACCCTCCCTATCCCACCCATCCACGTGGTCACAAAGCACCAAGCTGATCTCCCTGTGCTATGTAGCTGCTTCCCACTAGCTATCTATTTTACATTTGGTAGTGTATATATGTCCATGCCACTCTCTCACTTTGTCACAGCTTACCCCTCCCCCTCCCCAGATCCTCAAGTCTATTCTCTAGTAGGTCTGTGTCTTTATTCCCGTCTTGCGCCTAGTTTCTTCACATTTTATTTTTTCTTAGATTCCATATATATGTGTTAGCATAGGGTATTTGTCTTTCTCTTTCTGACTTACTTCACTCTGTATGACAGACCCTAGGTCCATCCACCTCACTACAAATAACTCAATTTCGTTTCTTTTTATGGCTGAGTCATATTCCATTGTATATACGTGCCACATCTTCTTTATCCATTCATCTGTTGATGGACACTTAGGTTGCTTCCATATCCTGGCTATTGTAAATAGAGCTGCAGTGAACATTGTGGTACATGACTCTTGTTGAATTACGATTTTCTCAGGGTGTATGCCCAGCAGTGGGGTTGCTGGGTCGTATGGTAGTTCTATTTTTAGTATTCTAAGGAACCTCCATACTGTTCTCCATAGTGGCTATATCAATTTACATTCCCACCAACAGTGCAAGAGAGTTCCCTTTTCTCTACACCCTATCCGGCATTTATTGTTTGCAGATTTTTTGATGATGGCCATTCTGACTGGCGTAAGGCGATACCTCATTGTAATTTTGATTTGCATTTCTCTAATGATTAGTGATGTTGAGCATCCTTTCATGTGTTTGTTGGCAATCTGTATATCTTCTTTGGAGAAATGTCTATTTAGGTCTTCTGCCCATTTTTGGATTGGGTTGTTTGTTTTTTTGATATTGAGCTGCATGAGCTGTTTGTAAATTCTGGAGATTAATCCTTTGTCAGTTGCTTCATTGGCAAATATTATCTCCCATTCTGAGGGTTGTCTTTTGTCTTGTTTATGGTTTCCTTTGCTGTGCAAAAGCTTTTAAGATTCATTAGGTCCCATTTGTTTATTTTTGTTTTTATTTCCATTCCTCTAGGAGGTGGGTCAAAAAGGATTTTGCTGTGATTTATGTCATAGAGTGTTCTACCTATGTTTTCCTCTAAGAGTTTGATAGTGTCTGGCCTTACATTTGGGTCTTCAATCCATTTTGAGTTTATCTTTGTGTATGGTGTTAGGGAGTGTTCTAATTTCATTGGTTTACATGTAGCTGTCCAGTGTTCCCAGCACCACTTATTAAAGAGGGTGTCTTTTCTCCATTGTATATTCTTGCCTCCTTTATCAAAAATAAGGTGACCAGGCTTCCCTTGTGGCGCAGTGGTTGAGAGTCCGCCTGCCGATGCAGGGGACGCGGGTTCGTGCCCCGGTCCGGGAAGATCCCACATGCCGCGGAGCGGCGGGGCCCGTGAGCCATGGCCACTGAGCCTGGGCGTCCGGAGCCTGTGCTCCACAACGGGAGAGGCCACAACAGTGAGAGGCCTGCGTACTGCAAAAAAAAAAAAAAAAAAAAAAAAGATGACCATATGTGAGTGGGTTTATCTCTGGGCTTTCTGTCCTGTTCCATTGATCTATATTTCTGTTTTTGTGCCAGTACCATACTGTCTTGATTACTGTAGCTTTGTATTAGAGTCTGAAGTCCGGTAGCCTGATTCCTCCAGCTCCATTTTTCTTTCTCAAGATTGTTTTGGCTATTCGGGGTCTTTTGTGTTTCTATACAAATTGTGAAATGTTTTGTTCTAGTTCTGTGAAAAATGCCAGTGGTAGTTTGATAGGGATTGCACTGAATCTGTAGATTGCTTTGGGTAGTAGAGTCATTTTCACAATGTTGATTCTTCCAATCCAAGAACATGGTATATCTCTCCATCTATTAGTATCATCTTTAATTTCTTTCATCAGTGTCTTATAGTTTTCTGCATACAGGTCTTTTGTCTCCTTGGGTAGGTTTATTCCTAGGTATTTTATTCTTTTTGTTGCATTGGTAAATGGGAGTGTTTCCTTAATTTCTCTTTCAGATTTTTCGTCATTAGTGTATAGGAATGCAAGAGATTTCTGTTCATTAACTTTGTATCCTGCTACTTTACCAAATTCATTGATTAGCTCTAGTAGTTTTCTGGTAGCATCTTTGGGATTCTCTTTGTATAGCATCATGTCATCTGCAAAGAGTGACAGCTTTACTTCTTCTTTTCCGATTTGGATTCCTTTTATTTCTTTTTCTTCTCTGATTGCTGCAGCTAAAACTTCCACAACTATGTTGAATACTAGTGGTGAGAGTGGACAACCTTGTCTTGTTCCTGATCTTAGAAGAAACGGTTTCAGTTTTTCACGATTGAGAAGGATGTTGGCTGTGGGTTTGTCATATATGGCCTTTCTTATGTTGAGGTAAGTTCCCTCTAGGCCTACATTCTGGAGGGTTTTTATCATAAATGGGTGTTGAATTTTGTCGAAAGCTTCTTCTGCATCTATTTAGATGATCATATGGTTTTTCTCCTTCAATTTGTTGATATGGTTTATCACACTGACTGATTTGCATATATTGAAGAATCCTTGCATTCCTGGGATAAACCCCACTTGATCATGGTGTATGATCCTTTTAATGTGCTGTTGAATTCTGTTTGCTAGTATTTTGTTGAGGATTTTGCATCTATGTTCATCAGTGATATTGGCCTGTAGTTTTCTTTCTTTGTGTGACATCTTTGTCTGGTTTTGGTATCAGGGTGATGGTGGCCTCTTAGAATGAGTTTGGGAGTCTTCCTCCCTCTGCTATATTTTGGAAGCGTTTGAGAAGGATAGGTGTTAGCTCTTCTCTAAATGTTTGATAGAATTTGCCTGTGAAGCCATCTGGTCCTGGGATTTTGTTTGTTGGAAGATTTTTAATCACAGTCTCAATTTCAGTGCTTTGATTGGTCTGTTTATATTTTCTGTTTCTTCCTGATTCAGTCTCAGAAGGTTGTGCTTTTCTAAGAATTTGTTCATTTCTTCCAGGTTGTCCATTTTATTGGCATATGGTTGCTTGTAGTAATCTCTCATGATCCTTTGCATTTCTTCAGTGTCAGTTGTTACTTCTCCTTTTTCATTTCTAATTCTGTTGCTTTGAGTCTTCTCCCTTCTTTTCTTGATGAGTCTGGCTAATGGTTTATCAATTTTGTTTATCTTCTCTAAGAACCAGCTTTTAGTTTTATTGATCTTTGCTATTGTTTCCTTCATTTCTTTTTCATTTATTTCGGATCTGAAATTTATGATTTCTTTCCTTCTGCTAACTTTGGGGTTTTTTTGCTCTTCTTTCTCTAATTGCTTTAGGTGTAAGGTTAAGTTGTTTATTTGAGATGTTTCTTGTTTCTTGAGGTAGGATTGTATTGCTATAAACTTCCTTCTTAGAACTGCTTTTGCTGCATCCCATAGGTTTTGGGTCTTCGTGTTTTCATTGTCATTTGTTTCTAGGTATTTTTGATTTCCTCTTTGATTTCTTCAGTGATCTCTTGGTTATTTAGTATTGTTTAGCCTCCATGTGTTTGTATTTTTTACAGATTTTTTCCTGTAATTGATATCTAGCCTCATAGCATTGTGGTCGGAAAAGATACTTGATACGATTTCAATTTTCTTAAATTTACCAAGGCTTGATTTGTGGCCCAAGATATGATCTATCCTGGAGAATGTTCCATGAGCACTTGAGAAGAAAGTGTATTCTGTTGTTTTTGGATGGAATGTCCTATAAACATCAATTAAGTCCATGTTGTTTAATGTATCATTTAAAGCTTGTGTTTCCTTACTTATTTTCATTTTGGTTGATCTGTTCATTGGTGAAAGTGGGGTGTTAAAGTCCTCTACTATGGTTGTGGTACTGTCGATTTCCCTTTTTATGGCTGTTAGCATTTGCCTTATATATTGAGGTGCTCCTATGTTGGGTGCATATTTACAATTGTTATTTCTTCTTCTTGGATTGATCCCTTGATCATTGTGTAGTGTCCTTCTTCGTCTCTTGTAATAGTCTTTATTTTAAAGTCTATTTTGTCTGATATGAGAATTGCTACTCCATTTTTCTTTTGATTTCCATTTGTATGGAATATCTTTTTCCATCCCCTCACTTTCAGGCTGCATGTGTACCTAGGTCTGAAGTGGGTCTCTTGTAGACAGCATATATACAGGTCTTGTTTTTGTATCCATTCAGCCAGTTTATGTCTTTTGGTGGAAGCATTTAATCCATTTACATTTAAGGTAGTTATCGATATGTATGTTCCTATTCCCATTTTCTTAATTGTTTTGGGTTTGTTATTGTAGGTCTTTTCCTTCTCTTGTGTTTCCTGCCTAGAGAAGTTCCTTTAGCATTTGTTGTAAAGTTGGTTTGATGGTGCTGAATTCTCGTAGCTTTTGCTTGTCTGTAAAGGTTTTAATTTCTCCCTTGAATCTGAATGAGATCCTTGCTGGGTAGAATAATCTTGGTTGCAGGTGTTTCCCTTTCATCACTTTAAATATGTCCTGCCCCCCCCCTCTGGCTTGCAGAGTTTCTGCTGAAAGATCAGCTGTTAACCTTATGGGGGTTCCCTTGTATGTTATTTTTTGTTTTTCCCTTGCTGCTTTTAATATTTTTTCTTTGCATTTAATTTTTGATAGTTTGATTAATATGTGTCTTAGTGTGTTTCTCCTTGGATTTATCCTGTATGGGACTCTCTGCGCTTCCTGGACTTGATTGAAAAAATATGGAACGCTTCACGAATTTGCATGTCATCTTTGTGTAGGAGCTAGGCTGATCTTCTCTGTATCGTTCCAATTTTAATATACGTGCTGCCAAAGTGAGCATGCATGTGCACATTTAGGAGTAGGAGAAGTGGAGGGAAAGAAGAACACAGCATGTTCTAGCTACGTACCAAGAACTTTACACAGGTACCATTATTTGTTTTCTGGGGCTGCCATAACAAATCACCACAAACTGGGTGGCTTAAAACAGCAGACACTGTACTTATAGTTCTCTCACAATTCTGGAGACTAGAAGTCTGAGATCAAGGTGTCACATGGCCATACTCCTGCTGAAGCCTCCAGGAAAGAATGCTTCCTTGTCTATTCCTAGCTTCTAGTGGCTTCTGTCAAGCCTTGGCATTTCTTGGCTGCAGCAGATCATTCCAATCTCTGCCTTCATCTTTTCATGATCTTATTCATTGTGCATGTCACTGCATGTCTCTCCTCTTCTTATAAGGATACCAGCCATTGCGTTAGTGCCCACCCTATTCCAGTATGACCTCATCTTAATTAATTACATCTGCAAACACACTACTTCCAAATAAGGTCACATTTGGAGGCTCCAGGTGGACATGGAATTTGGGGGGAACATTATTCAAGCTGCTACAATACTTCTTTTCATTCTTGGAGCAACTTCTGGTCTAGATACTGTTAGACCCATTTTACATATGAGGAAACAGTTGACATCAAGCAGACTTTCCTCAGTTGCATGGTTGTACTTGAACTCAGGCCTCTGAGGCCCCATTACACCACGAGATTTTTCAATAGTGAGACTCAAACCTGATGGCAAGAAAAGGCCAACTTGCATGCAGTCCTGATGACCAATCCAATTCCAACCTACTCGTTTCTCTTGGGCTCATAAGAGTGGGGTAAGAAGAGACAGGGTAGGTTTTCTAAGCCACATTTCTATAATGTGTTCTAGCCCTCTTAACATGCCTTGCCTCTAAGTCCTCCCCCAACCTAATTGTTTTTATTCTGAAAAAGCAGCATTCTCATTTCCTCTTTCTCATTCTTTTTACTTTATCCCTTAAAGAAGAAGGGATGAAATTTGTAGTAGCTACAAATGGGAGTGGCTGCCTAGGCCCCAAGAATGGGGCTGTGTGGGGAACTGCTTCTCCACCCATAACTCCAGGCATGTGGTTTCAGAGAGCGTTGCCTGCTCTTACTTGACCTCCCTTCCTCAGCTACCGTGATTGGCTGAGGAATGGGCATATGTCCCCTGCAAGACTCTAAGAGCTTAGTGTCTATAGGGTCCACACACCACCCACCAGAGCTCCTGCCCCTCTTTAGCAGGGAGATACACTCCCCCATTGTTTCCCTTCCTCTTCCTCATCTGGGCTCCCTCCTCTCTCAGTCTATGTCTCTCCCCCCTTCCCTCTGGGCAGCTCAGTTTTTCCTCCACACCTCGGCTTGGGAAAACAGACTCATCTTGGCACAAAGGAAAGCCCTGGGGTTTTCACAACAGGGCCCAAATAAAACTCAAACTAATATCTCAGCACATTTTCCTGCCTCATAAATCTATATGCCTCAAAAAAATACTGGAGGAGTAGATACCAAGGTGTTAACAGGGGCGTTTCTGGGTGGAGGACTTGCACATGTTTTTTTACTTTCTCTTTTTTCCCTTCTATTTTATTTTCTAAATAACTTGCCATGAACACACATTGCTTTTTAAACAGAAATAATTTTTAAAAAATCAGTAATGGAGAGTATAGTTAAATTGCTAAACAACAGCAACAAGAAAACATTTTTAGAACTTGGCATAGTTGCACTGATACTTAGTAATGGGAAATTGGAATTTAGGTCATAAATATTGCATAATAATGATCTCACTAGTGTACACAATCAGTCTACAAAGCTCTTTTCATTTTCTAGAAGGGAAGGTTGAGGTGAAGAGAGATTATGTGGCTTAACCAAGGACTGATCACCTTGTGAGTGCAGGGCAGGGTTCATTTCTGGTTTTTCCTCCCAAAATATTTTCCTCCAAAAGCAATGTGATACAATGCAATGTGATAGGATGTGATGCATTATAAATATGTGAGGGAGATTAAGAGGTACAAACTTCCAGTTGCAAAATAAATGAGTCCCAGACATAAAATGTACAGTATGGGGAATATAGTCAATAATTATGTAATATCTTTGTGCAGCGACAGATGGTAACTAGACCTTATCGTGGTGATTATTTTGAAATGTATAGAACTATTGAGTGGGTCCTTTGTGGTTTTCTGGTGACATGGTTGGTGTGCCATGGCACTGGTGAGGCTGGCAGCAAGGTGGCAGACAGGGAATTTTGGGACACATGGTGAAGGAGTTTCATAGGTAGGATTCAAGAATAAGAATGTGAAACAGAGGATATGGCAATCTAACCATCTGCAAGCCTTCATGGGGAGTGTTCTTGAGGGACAAGTCTGCATTTTGAAACAAAAGATTCAGCAAAATTACAAGAATTTACTATGGATGGTAAAGAAGGCTCAAACCACACAGGAGTCCCAATTCACAGATTGGTACCCTGATCATCTGAAACATCTCTATTTAGATGAAGAGGAAAGACTCAAGAATCAACTTAGAAAATTTGACCAGTCTTTGTTAGAACAAGTTGACTGGCCTTTGTCAGAAGAACAAGTTGATCAGCCTTTGTCAGAAGAGCAGTGTAACACTGACCAGGCATTGTCTGAAGAACACTGTAGCAATGAACACCATCAGCCAGAAATAATGTAGCATAAGAGTAAACACCATTACTATGCCAAAGGAAAATAAAAGAAAACATCAAATCAAAAAGCACAGGAAGGGGGGCTTCCCTGGTGGTGCAGTGGTTGAGAGTCCTCCTGCTGATGCAGGGGACATGGGTTCGTGCCCCGGTCCGGGAAGATCCCACATGACACGGAGCGGCTAGGCCCGTGGGCCATGGCCGCTGAGCCTGCGCGTCCGGAGCCTGTGCTCCGCAATGGGAGAGGCCAAGACAGTGAGAGGCCCGCGTACCGAAAAAAAAAAAAAAAAAAAAAGCACAGGAAGGGGACTTCCCTGGTGGCACAGTGGTTAGGAATCTGTCTGCCAATGCAGGGGTCACGGGTTTGACCCCTGGTTAGGGAACTAAGATCCCACATGCTGCAGAGTGGCTAAGCCCATGCACCACAACTACTGAGCCTGCGCTCTGGAGCCCGTGAGCCACAAATGCTGAGCCCCGTGTGCCACAACTACTGAAGCCTGCATGCCTAGAGCCTGTGCTCCACAACGAGAGGAGCCACTGCAATGAGAAGCCCGCACACCACAATGAAGAGTGGCCCTTGCTTGCCGCAACTCGGGAAAGCCCGCACGCTGCAATGAAGACCCAATGCAGCCAAAAATAAATAAATTTATTTTAAAAATTTTTTTAAAAAGCACAGGAAGAATATGAACAGGTACAAGCTAAGTGTGTTGCTAAGAAACAAGAATTTGAGAGTAGAAAACAAGAGAGAGAAGAAGCTCAAAGGCTCTACAATAAGAAGAAAAAGTGTTCAAAATATTGAGCAAAAAGACTATAAAAGGCCAACCAAACTTGAATTTACAAATGGAGTACCTTCTTAAAAAAATACAAGAACAAAATTAAGTCAGACATGTCATCCTTAATCAAGGGTTAAAATATCTGCTGTTTACTGAGTTCTCTGTATACGTACTAAACCTCCTAACAATTAACTAAATTTATCGGCAGAAACTGGGCTGCTAAGCTATACTAAATTTAAAATGTCCAAATATTTTTGTTTTTGTAAGAGAAAATTTTCTATGTATGTTCTACATAATATTCTTTTTTAAAAAATTTATTTGCATCTGAAGGAAGGTTGGCCTGGAGAACTGAAAGAACCTCCTATCTGAGCGACAGGTTCAAGCATATAATACTTTTGCACCATATGAAATTCAGATGAAATAAAATGTTAAAAAAAAGGAGTTACTATGTTGTATACGAGGAACTAACATAGTGTTATAGATCAATTAACCTTCAAAAGCAAACAAACTCATAGAAAAAAAAGATCAGCTTTATGGTTACCAGAGTTAGGGGTGGGTGGAGGGGGAATTGGATGAAGGCAGTCAAAATGTACAAGCTTTCAGTTATAAGGTAAATAAGTACCAGGGATGTAACATACAACATGATAAACATAATGAGCAGTGCTGTATGTTACATATGAAAGTTGTTAACAGAGTAAATCCTAAGAAAGGGAAAATTCTTTTAAATTTCTTTAATTTTGTATTTATATGAGATGATAAATATTCACTAACTTATTGTCATCATTTCATGATATATGTAAGTCAAATCATGATGCTGTACACCTTAAACTTATACAGTGTGGTATGTTAATTATGTCTCAATAAAACTGGAAGTAAAAAAAAAATGCTCACATAAAGTACCTAGAACAGTGCTTGCCACATAGCAGGTGCTAAATCAGTGTTAGCTATTTCAGGTCCAAAAAAAAAGTCCAGTATTTCCCACTCTGCTAGGCCTTACAGGGAAGAAAAAAAAGAACACAGCCTAAGTGTGAGAAAGAAATGCACCCAGAGTTTTTGGGACATGGGCAAAGAGGAAGAGCTCAGGAAGGGGTAAGAACTACAAGAAGCCAGCAATTTACCTAGAACCAGCCTTAGCAACCCTCCTAAAGTCTGGAACCAAACTCTTGATATGAGTTTACCTGGAATGTGACAAAAAGGAATGATGGCTAGCCCCCTCTCTTGAAAATGGGGATAGGGGATTCAGAGGTGGGGAGAAAGTCAAGGCAGAGGGGATCAGATAGAGGAGGGAGGAGTCCACACGTGGGCCACCCTGAAAATTGGCCTTCCTTGAGTTGTGGTCAACTCAGGGGCTGGAGGTTGGTCTCTTGCCATCATACCAGAAGTCAAATACTTGGCTTAGAATCCCAGGTGGTCTCCACCTGCCAAAGAAGGCCTTTGCTCAAAGTGAGGGAAGGGAAAGTATGGATGGATATTCTGGCCAGAGCAACTGAGGTGGCTGTTTTTAGAAGGAAGGAGGTCCAGGTTTGGCTCACTTTCTGAAAGGCCCTCATATAAAAGAGAGTTTTATGGTTTGATGTAAACTGGTGATTAAGTACTTTTCCTGCCCTAGCAACCCCCATGTTACAGAATGGAGAAGAAATAACTGGGGAGATGGCTCCTTGTTGAGAAAAAAGTTACTAAAGTCACAAAGGTCAAGTTTCATTAAGGTCAAATTCCTCAGGTAAATCTCCCCAGTGCAGGGGTGGGGCCAGGAAATGAGGGTGGAGAAGAGAGGGGTATGGGAGAAGTGGAACTGCTCTGCTGGCCTTTAACAATGAAAAATAAAAGAGAGGTTTTCAAGACAAGGAGGAGGTTCTGGAAGGCCTGGAAGGAATGTGCCCTGTCCTCTTCTTCTCTCATTCCTGAGGAGAAGAAGGAGATGCGGGACACACATCCTTGACATTTGAGAGTGCCCTTATGTAGAGATTAATACCTGCTTCTTGCCTGGAGTTTAGGGGGGTGAGGGTGTGAAGGGCTGTAGGGTTGTTTTCAGGGTTGAAGTAAATTCAGGCACCCCTCATTCCAGGACCCTGAGCCTTTAGTGACCTCTGAACACCCCAAAAGTTATTGTGGCTTCAGGCGACACAGAGGGAGGGAAATCAGGGGCACAGGAGTCCTGGGCCCTTGTCAGGACCACTGACATTAGACTGACCAGGATGAGCCTGGGAATATTTCCCTCTCCCACTCCAAGATAACACAGCCACAGGTTAGCCTGTTCTGGGAGAAGTGGGGGGGATATTTGAAAAGCACATGTGATTGGAATTTCAAGTGGGACTGGATTCTAGCAGTTCCCCCCAAAGTTAAACATAGATTTACTGTATGACCCAGCATTCTACTCCTAGGTATATACCCAAGAGAAAGAAAATATATGTCTATACAAGATGTATACATGATGTGTGGACACCAAGGGGGGAAAGTGGCAGGGGGCAGGTGGTGGTGGGATGAATTGGGAGATTAGGATTGACATATATACACTAATATGTATAAAACAGATAACTAATAAGAACATGCTGTATAAAAAAAATAAATAAAATAAAATTCAAGAGAAAAAAGATGTATACATGAATGTTCATAGCAGCATTATTCATAATAGCCAAAAAGTGGAAAGAACTCAACTGTCCAGCAACGGGTATATGGACAAATAAACTGTGTTATATCCATTCAATGCAGTATAATTGAGCTTAAAAAAGGAATGAAGTACTGATACATGCCACAATATGGATGGACCTGGGAAACATCATGCTAAATAGAAGAAGCACATATTGTAAAATTCCATTAAATGAAATGTCCATAATAGACAAATCCATAGGGACAGAAAATAATGAGTGGTTGATTAGAACTAGGGGTATGGGGGGGAGGTAGATGGATGGCTAATAAAGGGTACGGGGTTTCATTTCCAGATGATGAAAATGTTTTTAAGTTGGTTGTAGTGATTGTTGCACAACGCCGTACATATACAAAAAAACACTGAATGGTACACTTTAAATAGGTGAATTGTATGGTATGTAAATTATATCTTAAAAAGCTGTTAGAAAATATGGGGCTGGATTGAGTCATAATAAATGATCTGCAAATTATGAAACTGGACTGAGATGTGAGGAAGGTCACTCTGCCCAACGGGCTAGGAGGTTTGATGGGATACTGTTGGCAATAGTTACTAGAAAACAGTTGCTAGCATCTTCAACCATGTAGCCCAGATAAGCTGTTCAGAGAGAACTTAAGAAAGAAGCAGACGAGAAAGAGAGACAGCCCTGACTAGAATCTTGGTCCTTGTTTCAGGCCCTTTCACAGTCTGGGTTGTGGTCCCAGCATCAGGTTTGGTCAGATACCTGTGTGGAATTATGATTTTTGCTCAAGTGGGTCTCTGCTACATCAGACAGTTCTAAGAACACAAAGGAGCAAAAATGCCTGAGATTTACCTACTGCTGCGTGCCGACTAGGACTGACCTCGTTTTTTTGTTTTTTTTTTTTTGCGGTACACGGGCCTCTCACTGTTGTGGCCTCTTCCGTTGCGGAGCACAGGCTCCGGACGTGCAGGCTCAGCGGCCACGGCTCACGGGCCCAGCCACTCCGCGGCATGTGGGATCTTCCTGGACCGGGGCACGAACCCGTGTGCCCTGCCTTGGCAGGCGGACTCTCAACCACTGTGCCACCAGGGAAGCCCGTGACCTCGTTTTTAGGGTGGTTGGGAGGGGAAGGACAAGGTAGACCTACAGAACCAAATAATCTACATGTGTTCTAAATTTTCTCCTTTTTCCTTGTCGTGACTCATCTCTGGGAGGAGAGAGAGAGGCAAAACTGTTGAACCCAGACATCTAGGATTGCTGTAAGGTGAACCTGGTGTGGTCCCTGCAACTCAGACTGAAGGGTCCCCAAAGTCCCAAAATCTTAGGAACTCTGTGCCAGAAATGGAGACAAAAGACCAAATATATATTTCTCATTATAAATCACAAAATCACACAGCCATTTCACCCAGGGACTTCCTAACCAGGGCTGATCAAGACTACAGTATGTTCCCAGGACTAAATGGAGGAGGGCATCTATCATCTGAAGCCTGAACCTGAGGAAGTAGATGCAGTGCTTGGACCAAGTGGAGGGCATCTGAATTCACTGTCATGTAAAGGAAGTCTGAGGTTCCCACACTAGTCTTTGGTTTCAATTTGGTTCGGAAAAAAAAAAAAAGTGAAATGATGATTCATCTCTTCAAATTCAGTCAGGGGCAGGAGGAGACTGCTGACTCAAGTTTTGGGGTCAGATCAGTGGTTCCCAAACCTGGCTGCACAGCAGAATCCCCTGGGGAACTTCAAAAACATACAGATGCCTGGGCACTACTCCAGACCTCCTGATTCAAAATCTCCAGGGGTAGGGTCCAAAAATCTGTATTTTTCGAAATTTTGATCAGGTGGCTCTGAATTAACCAGCCTGTCCTAATTGGTGACTCAGCATTAGGGAATCCCTAGGTTTGATGACGTTGGTCACAACAGTATTTGTTAAGAAAAGTAAGTAAAAGGGAGAAAAAGGCGAGAACCCAGAGACAAACAGTGGCTATTTAAATATCTGGCTTACATAAAAAGAAAGGAAATAGAGTTGTTTGTAGTGAGGTGGATGGACCTAGAGACTGTCATACAGAGTGAAGTAAGTCAGAAAGAGAAAAACAAATACCATATGCTAACACATATATATGGAATCCAAAAAAAAAAGGGTCTGAAAAACCTAGGGGCAGGACAGAAATGAAGAATAAAGACACAGACACACAGACATAGAGAATGGGCTTGAGGACACGGGGAGGGGGAAGGGTAAACTGGGATGAAGTGAGAGAGTGGCATGGATATATATACACTACCAAACGTAAAATAGATAGCTAGTGGGAAGCAGCCGCATAGCACAGGGAGATCAGCTTGGGGCTTTGTGATCACCTAGACGGGTGGGATAGGGAGGGTGGGAGGGAGATGCAAGAGGGAGGAGATATGGGAATATATGT
>RJWK010034629.1:0-22592 GCA_004363435.1 Platanista minor | reverse complement strand
GCAATGAACATTGTGGTCCATGACTCTTTTTTTTTTTTTTTTGCGGTACGCGGGCCTCTCACTGCTGTGGCCCCTCCCACCGCGGAGCACAGGCTCCGGACGCGCAGGCTCAGCGGCCATGGCTCATGGGCCCAGCCGCTCCGCAGCATGTGGGATCCTCCCGGACCGGGGCATGAACCCGCGTCCCCTGCATCGGCAGGCGGACTCTCAACCACTGCGCCACCAGGGGAGCCCCCATGACTCTTTTTGAATTATGGTTTTCTCAGGGTATATGCCCAGAAGTGGGATTGCTAGGTCGTATGGTAGTTCTATTTTTAGTTTTTTAAGGAACCTCCATACTGTTCTCCATAGTGGCTGTATCAGTTTACATTCCCACCAACAGTGCAAGAGGGTTCCCTTTTCGCCACACCCTCTCCAGCATTTATTGTTTGTAGATTTTTTGATGATGGCCATTGTGACTGGTGTGAGGTGATAATGATACCTCATTGTAGTTTTGATTTGCATTTCTCTAATGATTAGTGATGTTGAGCATCCTTTCATGTGTTTGTTGGCAATCTGTATATCTTCTTTGGAGAAACTATTTAACACAATTTTTTTTTAAACCTGAATTTTTGCCCATGGAGGTGTATCATATATGTGAACATCCTCTTTCATGTGTGATACAGCTGAATAAATAAAATTAAAATACTGGTGGTAATTGCCAACTTGGAAAAGAGAAATGTGAACAGTTTGAAGTGGTAGCCACTCTTACTTAAGATGATACAGGACTTTATGATTGTGGTAACTTCTGTCAAATGATTTTTAAGTATTAGAAAGCTGTGGAACTAGATGACCTTCAAGATTGATCTCTACCTGGAGATTCTTTGAATTTGTGCATAAATCTTGCTTTCATTAGTTAAGTAGAGGATTAAAAAACTGTGGAAACAATCCAAATTTTTATCAACAGATGAATATATAAACAAAATATACATACAGTGGGATATTATACAGTCTTTAAAAAGGAAGGAAATTCTGATACATGCTACGGAGTGGATGAGACCTTATGCTAAATGAAATAAGCCAATTACAAAAGGACAAATATTGGATGATTCCATTTATATGATGTACCTAGAGTAGTCACATGCATAGAGGTAGAAATAGAAGGTTGGTTACCAGGGTCTGGTAGAGGGTGAAGAATGAGGAGTTATTGTTTGATGAGCACTGAGTTTTGTTATGGGATGATGAAAAAGATCCGGACATAGTGATGATGGTTGTACAGCAGTGTGAATGTCCTTAAAGCAACTGGACTGTACACTTAAAAATGGTTAAAATGGTAAATTTTATATTATTTATTTTGCCACAATAAAAAAAAACCTTTATTAACTGCTGTTTAATTAAATAACTTATTAGATAATGTAGGTGTTTTCATTTATAATAGAGTTTTGGAGAACTTTTTTTTAATAAAGTGATATGGGCACATTACCAATATAGTAAAACTGCTTTTTGATATATTACTTGAAGTATGGCTAGTAAGACGGAGGAGGTGAATTTTCAATTTTATTTATTTATTATTATTTTGCGGTACGCGGGCCTCTCACTGTTGTGGCCTGTCCTGTTGCAGAGCACAGGCTACGGACGCGCAGGCTCAACGGCCATGGCTCACGGGCCCAGCAGCTCCGCGGCATATGGGATCTTCCCGGACCGAGGCACAAACCCGCGTCCCCTGCATCAGCAGGCGGACTCTCAACCACTGCACCACCAGGGAAGCCCCAATTTAATTTATTTTAATTGATTTAAATTAAAGTAACCACATGTCACTAGTAGCTCCTTCGTTGAACAGTGTAATTCTATATTTTCTTCATCCTTTTCCTTTTAGTCTACCTATATCATTATATTTGAAGTGAGTTTCTTACGGATAGCATGTAGTTGGCTCATGGTTTGAAAATATGCATTCTACCAGTCTGTGTCTTTTAGTTGGTTTTATTTGGATTATGTACCTTCAAGGAAATTATTGATATGTTGAGGCTTATTTAAGTCTGCCATTTTTTTGTTTTTACTTGTTCCCTCTGTTCTTTGTTTCTGTTATTTTCCTGCCTTCCTGTGGGTTACTTGTACCTTTCTGAGAATCCATTTTGATTTATCCTTAGTGTTTTGAATGCATGTCTTTGTATGTATTATTTTGAATTTGCTCTACGTATAACATATACATAAATAACTTCTCACAGCCTACTGTTGTCAGTATTTTACCAGTCTGAGTGAAGTATAGAAGGCTTACCTCTTTTTGAAGTTACACTCCCCTGTTTATAATTGCCTTGAATATTTCCTGTACATGCTTTGAGAATCACTTCATTGTTATAGTTTTTGCTTCAATTATGTGAAACAATTTAGAAAAGTCAGAGGAGAAGGAAAGATTATATAGCCTATACAGCTGACCCTTGAACACGGCAGGGATTGGGGCACCGAGCTGACCCTCTGCACAGTGGATAATCTGTGTATAATTTATAGTCAACCCTTCGAGTCTGAGGGTTCCTCAGTATTCAAGGTTCTGCATCCTTGGATTCAGCGAACCTTGATTCAGCTAACCAGAGATCATGTAGTACTGTAGTATTCACTGTTGAAAAAAAATCCACATTATGAGTGGACCTGCACAGTTCAAAGGGTCACTGTAATTTGATATTTTTCATTGTTCTTCCTTTCATTTCAAGAGCTGTCTGAACTTACTCTTTTTGGGTGGATCTGCTGGCATCTGATTCTCTAGTTTTCAATCATATAAGAATGTCTTGATTTCCTCTTTATTCCTGAAGGATGATTTTTGTTGGCTATAGCATTCTTGGTTGGCACTTCTTTTGAGTACTTAAAAAGTGTTGTGCCACTTCCTTCTGGCCTCATGGTTTCTGATGAGAAGACTCCATTATTTGAATCGTTTTCCCCTTATAAGTAGGGAGTCATTCCCCTCTTGCTGCTTTTAAGATTTTTCCCTTTGTCTTTCTGTTTCCAACAGTTTGCTTATGATGTGTCTGAGCATGGGCTTCTTTGAATTTATCCTGTGCAGGTGTGTTGAGCTTCTTAAATCTCTAGGTATAGAATTTTTGCCAAATTTGGGAAGTTTTCAGCCATTATTTTTTTCAGCCCCTGCCTCTCTTTCCTCTCCTGTCAGAACTCTGAAGATATCCATATTAGATCTTTTTCATAATTCCATAGGTCCCTTAGGCACAATTCATTATTTTTTCAGGCGCAATTCATTACCTTTTCTCTCTGTTGTTCAAACTGAGTAATTTCTAATGTTCTATCATCAAGTTTACTGATTCTTTCCCCTGTCCTCTTCATTCTTTTGTTGAACTATCTCTTGAAGTTTTTGTAACAGCTTTAAAATTAGTATACCATACCCTACGTATTCACCCATTTAAAGCGTACAGTTCAGTGGCTTTTAGTATATTCATTGATTTGTGCATCAATCACCTCAATCAATTTTAGACCATTTTCCATTACCTAAAAAAATCCCTGAACCCCTTAGCTGTTACCCCCAAATTTCCCCACTCCCCAACGCTAGGCAACCACTAATTTACTTTCTGTCTCTCTAGATTTTCCTGTTCAGAACATTTCATATAAAAAATCATACAATATGTGGTCCTTTGTAACTGGCTTTTTCACTTGGCATAATGTTTTCAAATTTTATCCATGTTGTAGCATGTATCAGTACTTCATTTCTTTTTTGTTACCAAATAATACTCCATTGTATAAATATATCACATTTTATTTGTCCATTCATCAATGATGGATATTTGGGTTGTTTTTACTTTTTGAGTACCGTGAATATTTTGCTATGCTGTATAGATTTCTATGTGGACATCTCTTCAATTCTTTTGGGTGGGTAGAGTTGTTAGAACATATGATGACTCTGTCTAACCTTTTAAGGAACTTCCAAGACTGTTTTCCAAGTGGCTGTGCCATTTTGTATTCCTAGCATCAGTGTATGAAGTTTTCTGTTTCTCTGCATTCTCAGCAGCATTTGTCATTGTCTGTCTTTTTGGCAGATAACAACATCCTAGTGGGTGTGAAGTGGTATCTCATTGAAGTTATTGTATTTTATCTTTTATTCTTTTACTGACATTTTCTATTTTTTCATTTGTTACAGGCATGTTCATAATTATTCCTTAAAGCATTTTTATGATGGCTACTTTAAAATCCTTGTCAAGCAGTTAGAACATTTGTGTCATTTCATTGTTGGCATCCATAGACTTTTCTTATTCAAATTGACATTTTTCTTGGTTCCTTGTATGATGAATGATTTTCTGTTGTATCCTGGACATTTTTGGATTTATGTTATGAGGCTCTGGATCTTACTTAAATCTTCAGTTTTAGCAGGACTCCTCAGACACAACTCCAGCAAGGGAAGGGGGGCTCTGCCTCATTACTACTAGGTAAAGGTGAAAAAATACATGGTGGAGAAAGTAGTGCCTAGTTACTGCTGGTCAGAGTTGGAAGTTTGAGTTCCCCACTAGGCCTGTGTTGAACTACCCTGGTGAAGGAGGGAGGAACACCTTGTTTACGCTCCCTTTGTGGCCTCCACTGACTGATGAGGACCCTCTTTATCACTGTACCCGCCTTGGCCTTCTCTGACACATACCAACAGGGGGCAGAGGCACCTCGTTACGCTTGCGGAAAGGGAGACATCTCAGCTTATCGCTTGGCCTGTGTTGATATGGTTGAAGTAAGAGTTTTTTCTGTGGCGTTCCAATGAGTAGAGCAATTATTGTCTTAAACATTTTCTTTCTTACTAGGCTTCCTCTTGCCTTGTTCTTTGGCTATAAAGAGCTGGCTTTTCTTGGAACTTTTTTTTTGTCTGCACCTTCTAGCATTTGTTGACCTTCTGGCTCCTTTCACCCAGTCCAGGATATAATAGGTAAATATAAAACTCAGAGGACTCACCCGCGTCACTCCTTGCGGGTCTACTATTTCTCCGTCTTTCAAAGTTGTCTTATGTTTATTTTATATATAATGTACATAGTGCTTAACTGTACTAAGTGGAAGGAATAGAAAGAAGTGTTATATTCATCTTGGCCCAGAATCAAAACTCTCTCTTGCCCATTTTTTCATGGGGTTGTTTTCTTACCATTGAGTTGTAAGAGCTCTTTACGTATTTTGGATAAAAGTTCTTTGACAGATGTGCAAATAATTTCTTCCAAGCTGGAGCTTGTCTTTTCATTCTCTTTTAATAATAGTGTTTTCACAAAAGTTTTTAATTTTGAAGTCCAGTTTATCATCTTTTTGCTTTTCATTGTGCTTTTGGTTTAATATTTAAGAACTCTTTGCCTAACCTCTGGTCACAAAAGTTTTCTCTTTTTTTTAAAGATGTTGTTTAGTTTTAGCATTACATTTAGATCTGTGACCCGTATTTTGAGTTAACTTTTGGGTGAAGGATGAGGTTTCAGTCAAGGTTTTCTTTTCATATATAGAGTATCAGTTGTTGCAATAACATTTACTGAAGTGACTTTCTTTAGTCCATTGAATTGCTTTTGCTCCTTTGTCAAAAATCAGCCATGTTTGTCTGGATATATTTTTGGATTCTCTTCTGTTCCATTGGTCTCTGTTTCTGTCCTTTTGCTAATACTACTCTGTCTGGATTATGGTAGCTTTATAGTAAGTGTTTAACTTAGTTTGATAACTTTAACTTCATTTTTCTCTTTCAAAATTGTTTTGTCCATTCTAGTTCTTTTTGATTTGTATATAAATTTTAGAATCAACTCGTCTATACCTACAAAAAAAATCCTGCTGCAATTGTAATCGTGTTAAATTTGTACAACAATTTGAGAAGGAATGACATTTTTATTATATTCTTTTCCAATTCATGAAAATAATATGTTTCTCCATTTACCTAGGTCCTCCTTAATTTCTTTTATCCATGTTTTATACTTTTCAGCATATAGGTTCTGTACATTTTTTTTAGTTTTATATTTAAGTTTTTTTTTCTGGGATTACTGTAATGATATTGAAGGTTTAAAAATTTTTTAAATTAAATTTAGATTTCCTATTGTTCATTGCTATTGTATAAAAATACACTTGTTCATGTTTACCTTGTGTCCTGTGACTTAATAGTTGTAGAAGGTTTTTTTTTGTTTTGTTTTGTTTTGTTTTGTTTTTTTGCGGTACGCGGGCCTCTCACTGTTGTGGCCTCTCCCATTGCGGAGCTCCGGACGCGAAGGCTCAGCTGCCATGGCTCACAGGCCCAGCCACTCCGCAGCACGTGGGATCTTCCCGGGCCGGGGCACGAACCCGCATCCCCTGCATCGGCAGGCAGACTCTCAACCACTGCACCACCAGGGAAGCCCCCCCAGAAGGCTTTTTAAAAATTTTTTTATTGAGGTATAGTTGATGTACAGTATTATATTGTTTCAGGCATACACAATAGTGATTCACAATTTTTAAAGGTTTTACTCCATTTATAGTTATAAAATATTGGCTACATATACCAGAAAAAAAGTAGGCAACACAAAAACTGCCTGTGAGAGAGAGAACAGTTATCAGATTTAACAGAAAAAGACTTCAAAGTAACCATTGTAAATATATTCACTAAAGGAAACTAAAGGAATAAAGGAAAGCGTGATTAAAGGAGTAAAGGATGGTGTAATGACAACTTCACGTAAAACAGGGACTATTGATAGTAAATAGGAATTATTGGAAAGAACAATAGAAATTCTGGGATTGAAAAACACAATGACAGAAATAAAAAATTCACTCAAGGGACTCATTAGTAGGTTTGACCTGGCTAAAGAAAGATTTAGCAGACTTGAACGTAGCACAATAGAGATTATTCAAACCAAAGAACGGAGAGGAAAAAAGATGAAGAAAAATGAACAGTCTCAGAAAAATGTGGGACACCATCCAACACACCAACATCATATGTGTAATTGGATTACCAGAGGAGAGGAGAGAGAAAAGAGAAGAAAAAATACTTGAAGAAATAATGACAGGAAACGTCTCAAATTTTTTGAAGAACAGTAACCTACATATCCAGAAGCTCTATGAACTCCCAAGTAAGAAAAATGCAAAGAAATCTGCAAACAGACCCATCATAGTAAAAATGCTGAAAATCAAAGACAAGGAGAAAATTTTGAAAGCAACAAGAGAAAAATATCTCATTACTTACGATGGAACCCCCCCAAGTAAGATTAATAGCTGACTGCCTATCAGAAGAAATAGGGGAGGCCAGAAAGCAGTGTGATAACATATTCAAAGTGCTCAAAGAAAAAAACTGTCAACCAAGAAACCTGTGCTGTCTTTCTAAAGTGAAAGCAAAATATTTTAAACAAAAACTGATTTTCTTGCTAGCAAACCCCCTTATAAGAAATACTGAAAGAAGTTCTTAAGACTGAAAGCGAATGACCCTAGAAAGTAACTCAAATGCACACACAAACAAAAGAGCACTGGTATAGGTAAATATGTAATTATTAAAAATAGTAGAAATGGATAATGTAATATTGGGCCTATAACATGTAGAAGTGTAATGAATGTAATGTATTTGTCAATAATAGCTCAAAAACGGGGGGAACAAAACTGTATTGGGCTACACAAGTGACTACAGATGGTAAAGTAATGATCATAACAATGTTGTGTTTGTAAATTAATATATATATAATAATAGTACCAGGAAAAGGGAGGAAGGAGTAATGTTTCTGTGTGTCACTGACATTAAGCTAGTAGAAATCAACAGCTGATTCTGATAAGATGAGACATATGGTAAACTCGAGCAGTCACTGAGAATGTAACTCAAAAAAAATAGAGAAGTCATTAAGGAAATTACAGTGCTACATTAGAAGATACTCATTTAATCCAAAAGAATTCACTACAGGAAGAATAGAGGAACAAAAAAGACATGAGACATAGAAACAAATTAGAATGAAAGGCATAAATGCAGCTATATCAATAATAACATTAAATGTGACTGGATTAAACAGTCAAAAGGCAGACATTCTCAAATTGGGCTACCAACAAAAAAATGATCTAGCTACATGCTGTCTACAGGAGACACATTTTTTTTTAATTAATTAATTTGTTTTTGGCTACGTTGGGTCTTCCTTGCGGTGCACGGGCTTCTCATTGTGGTGGCTTCTCTTGTTGCAGAGCATGGGCTCTAGGTGCACGGGCTTCAGTAGTTGTGGCATACGGGCTTCAGTAGTTGTGGCATTCGGGCTCAGTAATTGTGGCTCACGGGCTCTAGACCGCAGGCTCAGTAGTTGTGGCACACGGGCTTAGTTGCTCTGCGGCATGTGAGGTCTTCCCGGACCAGGGCTCAAACCCATGTCCCCTGCGTTGGCAGGTGGATTCTTAACTACTGTGCCACCAGGGAAGTCCGAGACACATTTTAGATCCAAAGATAGACACAGATTGAAAGAGAATAGAAAAAAGATTTACCATGCAAACAGCAACTACAAGAAAACCAGAGTGGTTGTACTAATAGCAGACAAAATAGACTTTAACAAAAAATGTTACTAGGGACATTTTATAATGATAATAGGGTCACTTCATCAGGAAGATACAACAATTATAAAAATTAATGCACTTATCAACAGAGTACCAAAATACATGAAAAAAAATGGACAGAAATGGAGAGATAGACAATTCAACATCAATAGATGGAGACTTCAATACCCCACTTTCAGTAATGTATAGAATAGCTTGGGAATTCCCTGGTGGTCCAGTGGTTAGGACTCCACACTTCCACTGCAGGGGGCACGGGTTGGATCCCTGGTCGGGGAATTAAGATTCCACATGCCACATGGCATGGCCGAAAGATAAAATAAATAAATAAAGGAATAGAATAGCTGACAGAAGATCAACAGGAAGTAGATGCTATAAATCAACTAGACCTAGCAGACAACTATAGAACACTGCACCCATTAACAATAGAATATACATTCTCAAGTGCATTCTCCAGTGTAGCTCATATGCTAGGCCATAAAACAAACCTCAGTAGATCTTCAGAGGTTGAAATAATGCAAAGTATGTTCTGAGACCTTATTGAAATGGAATTAGAAATCAATAGCAGGACAAATTTTGGAAATCTCATAGATATGTGAAAATAAAACAATGCATTCCTAAAGAACCAGCAGGTCAAAGAAGGAGTCGAACAGGCAATCAGAAAACATTTTGAGGTGAATTAAAATGAAGATACAACGTACCAAAATTTATGGTATGCAGCTATAGCAATGCTTAGATGGAAATTTATAGTTGTATATACCTATATTAAGGAAGAAGAAAGATCTCAAATTAATAACCATCCTTCCCCTTAAGACACTGGGAAAAGAAGAGGAAACTAAAGCTAAAGCAACCAGAAGGAAGGAAGTAATAAAGATTATAAAGGAATACTATGAACAATGAACCATTATGTGGTTCCATTCACAGTAGCATCAAAAAGGATAAAATACTTAGGAAATAATTTAACAAAGGAAGTGCAAAACTTATACTTTGAATACTACCAAACGTTGTTGAAAGAAATTAAAGGTAGTCTAAGTAAATGGAAAAACACCCCATGTTCATGGATTGGAAGCCTCAGTGTTGTGAAGACGGCAGTACACCCCAAACTAATCTATAAACTTGAGCACAATCACTGTCAAAATCTCAGCTGAGGGACTTCCCTGGTGGCGCAGTGGATAAGACTCTGCACTTCTGAAGCAGGGAACCCGGTTTTGATCCCTGGTCAGGGAGCTAGATCCCACATGCATGCTGCAACTAAGAGAGTTCACATGCCACACCTAAGGAGCCCACATGCTGCAACTAAGGAGTTGACAAGCTGCAACTAAGACCCAATGCAACCAAAATAAATTAATGAATTTTTAAAAAATAGATTTTTTTTTGGTAGAGGTTGACACCCTTTTTCTGAAAGTTACAAGGGGGGCTTCCCTGGTGGTGCAGTGGTTAAGAATCCGCCTGCCAATGCAGGGGACACGGGTTCGAGCCCTGGTCCAGGAAGATCCCACATGCCGTGGAGCAGCTAAGCCCATGAGCCACAGCTACTGAGCCTGCATGCCTAGAGCCCGCGAGCCACAACTACTGAAGTCCATGTGCCTAGAGCCCATACTCCACAGCAAGAGAAGCCCGTGCACCACCACGAAGAGTAGCCCCCGCTCGCCGCAACTAGAGAAAGCCTGCACACAGCAACGAAGACCCAACGCAGCCATAAATAAATAAATAAAGTTACAAGGAACCCAGAATAGCGAAAACAATATTGAAAAAGGGACAAATATGTAGGACTCAGACTTCCTGATTTCAAACTTACTATGTAGTAGCAGTAATCAGTAAGAATAAGGATAGACATATAGAACAATGGAATAGAATTGAGAGTCCAGATGTTAACCCATGTATCTATGCTTAACTGATTTTCAGCAAGGCTGTCAAGACCGTTGAATGGGGCTTCCCTGGTGGCGCAGTGGTTGAGAGTCCGCCTGCCAGTGCAGGGGACACGGGTTCGTGCCCTGGTCCGGGAAGATCCCACATGCCACGGAGCGGCTGGGCCTGTGAGCCATGGCCGCTGAGCCTGCGCATCCGGAGCCTGTGCTCCGCATCGGGAGGGGCCACAACAGTGAGAGGCCCGCGTACCGCAAAAAAAAAAGAAAAAAAAGACCGTTGAATGGGGAAGAATAGTCTTTTTAACAAATAGTACTGGGACAACTGTGTAGCCACATACAAAAGAATGAAGATGGACCTTCACCTCACATCATATATAAAAGATAACTCAAAATGAGCTAAAACTATAAAACTGCTAGAATAAGACAGAGGTAATTCCTCATGACATTGGAGTTGGCAAGGGATTCTTGGATATGACACCAAAAACACAAGCAACAAAAGAAAAAAATAGGTGTTAAACTTCATCAAGATTAAAAACTTGTGCTTCAGAGGACACCAAGAAAGTGAAATAACAACCCACAGAATGGGAGAAAATTTTTGTAAACTGTATATCTGATAAGCAACTTGTATCTAGAATAAAGAACTTTTACAATTCAATAACAAAAAGACAACCCAGTTAAAAAATGGACAAAGCAGCTGAATAGACATTTCTCCAAGGATGATTTGCAAATAGCCAATAAGCACATGAAAAGATGTTCAGCATCATTAGTTATCAGGGAAATGCAAATCAAAAAACCACAGTGAGATACCACTTAACACCAATTAGGATGGCTAGAATCAGGAAGTCAAAAATAGTAAGAAGTATTGGTGAGATTTGGAGAAATCAGAACATAAAGGTACAGCCACTTTGGAAAACAGTCTGGTAGTTTCTGAAACAATTAAGCAAAGAGTTACCTTAGGACTCAATTCTACTCCTAAAGAGGTACTCAGGAAAATAGTAAATGTGTGTCCAGACAGAAACTTGTACACAAATGGTTACAGTTATTCATAATAGCTAAGAGGTGGAAACAACCTAAATAAATGTCCAGCAACTGGTGAATAGATAAAATGTGCTACATCCATACAGTGGAATATTATTTGGGCATAAAAATCAGTGAAACACTGATACCTGCTACAGCTTGGATGTACCTTGAAAACACTATGGTAAGTGAATGAAGCCAGCCACAGTTCACAAATTATATGATTCCATTCATGTGGAAGTGCTGAATAAAGAAATTTATAGAAACAAAGTAGGTTAGTGGTTGCTTAGGGTTGGCAGAGAGGTGGAAGGTGAGGTGGAGGGGAGAGGATGGTGGTGTCAGCTAACGTACAGGGTTTCTTTTTGAGGTATGAGAAAGTCCTAAATGGGTGATTTTTGTACATATCTGAATATACTCCAAAAATCTTTGCATTCTGCACTTTAAAGGGGTGAATTGTATAGGATGTGAATTGTATCTCAGTAAAGCTGTTTTATAAAATGTGTAGTGATGTTATTACATTTAAAAATTAACAATAATTTCTTGACATTTTCAAGTAGTCAATAAAAACAAACTTCCAATTATCTCATAGGTTTATTCTTTAAGATATGCACAGAGTTCCCCATTCTAGTTCCCCCTTTATCTCTTTCTTCCTTGCTGTTTTTTTCCTTCCAAGTCTTTTGTCCTGTAAAGTTTCTCACAGTCTAAATTTTGCCATTTGCACTGCAGTGGTATAGCTTAACATATTCCTCTTCCTCTGTATTTACTGTGAATTGGTAGTTGGATCTAGAAACTTGGTCATATTTTTGTTGTCTTTTTTGCAATGTCTTATTGCTCTTTCTGTGACGTTATAAACCATGCTGATTAATGCCTCTTTATTGGGGGGGGGGCGTGCAAAATGGTGTTCTTCTAATTCTGACATTCTTTCTTCATTTATTAACTGGAATATTTCTATAAAGAGAAACCTTTCATATTCTATTTGATAACTTAAAAACACTGTTTATATTGTAAAGGCAGGATAAATGCTTTATTCTCCCCCCCTTTTTAAAATTAATTAATTAGTTTATTTAGGCTGCACCGGGTCTTAGTTGAGGCGTGTAAGATCTTCATTGTGGCATGTGAGATCTTTTATTATTATTATTATTATTATTATTATTATTATTATTATTATTTTAAATTTAGTTGCACTGGGTCTTAGTTGCAGCTCGTGGGCTCCTTAGTTGTGGCATGCGGGCTCCTTAGTTGTGATACGCGAACTCTTAGTTGCAGCATGCATGTGGCATCTAGTTCCCTGACCAGGGATCGAACCTGGGCCCCCTGCACTGGGAGCATGGAGTCTTAGCCACTGGACCACCAGGGAAGTCCCTCTTTCCCTCTTTTTAAAACCAGTTTTCAAAATAATTTTTTGGTTCATTAGCATCTTTAAAGGTGATGGATTAGGTTTGTTTTTGTTTCTAGTGTCATGTGAACTCATGAATGTATTTCATTGATTCAGTTTACTGTTCCATTTTTTGCCATTGGGAACCTCCTCAAAGTGACTTGCATTTTGGCATATGCTTAGTGATCTTTGATAGCTTCCTTGCATAGCTGATAAGATGCTCCAGGTGGACCTTTACTGCCCCCAAAGTGCAATCTGCCTTTTCTCTAAGGAGCCATGATTTCTTTTAGTGGAAAATGGAATTTGAAAGCCAGCCTGGGTGCTAGGGATATTCATGGCTGAAGATTAACTACGTTATGAGTTCATACTGATGCTTTTAATTCAAATTCAAGGCTGTAAATTCAAATTGCAACTTTAGCTTCATCTTTTAACCACTGATAATGAATAGATATAGGCACTTTATGTAGCCAAACCAGATAGAAATTTCAGGACATATATCTATCCATTCATGTATTTCACTGCCTCTGTATTATGCTAAATACTGGACAGGTTCAAAATATAAATTAGACACCATAAAATGATTTCACCGAATCCTTTTGCTCTCTGCTTGCTCCAGGCTTCTCACAATTTGCTTTTCTGCCTCTGCTCCCTACACATTCTTTAGATGTCTTAGGCTCTAACAAATTCAACAGGATGAAATTTAACCAGTGACTTATGTAAAACCCAGTATTTAGGTCCAGCTCGGACCTCTTCCCTGAGCTCCAGACCAGAATGGGCAACTTCATATATACACGTACTCTCGGATATTCCTCTCAGAAGTATTTCAGATTGTATGCTTAAAACCAAAATATTTCTTTTCATTCAAATATAAGCCCTACCAAAACTAGCTCTTCCTCTTTCACTGCCTTGTTTGATGAAAATACCATCCACTCAACCATCCATGTCAAAACCTAGGGTTACATTCTTGTCTGCTACTACTCCCTCTTCCCATCCCCAACACAAAATCATGCCTAGGTGGCTTTACCTCCTAAATATTTCTCAATTTATGTTCTCTATGCTCACTGCCACTGACTTAGTTTGATTTTATCTTATCATACACTTGTACTGCTATAACAGCCACCCTTTATATTGCTACCAGGATAATCTTAAAATGTAGCTGTAAATAACACTGCTCTCCAATGGTTCTCCAGTGGTTACCTATTGCATAAGGTCCTAGGTCCTTAGCATTGGTATAAACATAAGTGGCCTCAAACAAGCAGTGGTTCAAGTCTCAATTCCTCTGTAAAATCAGATTATTATCATCTCAGCTCACGTGAGATAACATATCTCAAGGTCCTAGTGCTGCATTTGCTACTGTACACAGTCAACTAGTACAGATACTTCATATATAAATTCCACCTGGATATTCCTATTAGAGGCATCTTAAATTCAGTATGTCTCTCTCCCTAACCTTCTTTTCTGTCCTTGATTGGTTTTAATTAGAATATAGGGTGGGAATGAAGTTATCTCAGTTTCGTTTTAGCATAATTAAAACCTTGTTAGTGTAATTTGGAAAGTTAGTGTCCAGTTTTGAGATGTGGCTGGATATTTAAACATGCAAATTCTTATTAAATATCAAGTTTCACATCCTCGCAAATTAGTTTCAAGGTTAGCAGTCTCATTACTTTCTCTTTAATCATCTGAGGCAGCCACCTCACTTTATATGCTGAAGAGCTACTCCATATTTTTTTTTAGTTTTATTTATTTATTTATTGGCTGCGTTGGATCTTTGTTGCTGCACGTGGGCTTTCTCTAGTTGCGGTGAGTGGGGGCTACTCTTTGTTGAGGTGTGCAGGCTTCTCATTGCAGTGGCTTCTCTTGTTGTGGAGCACGGGCTCTAGGCGTGTGGGCTCAGTAGTTGTGGCATGCAGGCTCTAGAGCACAGGCTCAGTAGTTGTGGCTCGCAGGCTCGGTAGTTGTGGCTCTCGGGCTTAGTTGCTCTGCGGCATGTGGGATCTTCCTGGACCAGGGCTCGAACCCATGTCCCCTGCATTGGCAGATGAATTCTTAACCACTGTGCCACCAGGGAAGTCTGAAATACTCCTTTTTTTTTTTTTTTTTTGGCGGTACGTGGGCCTCTCACTGTTGTGGCTTCTCCCGTTCCGGAGCATAGGCCCCGAACGCGCAGGCTCAGTGGCCATGGCTCACGGGCCCAGCCACTCCACGGCATGTGGGATCTTCTTGGACCGGGGCACGAACCCATGTCCGCTGCATCGGCGGGCGGACTCTCAACCACTGCGCCACCAGGGAAGCCCTGAGCTACTCCATTTTAATCTCAAATCCTCTGATAATTTTTATCAGTTAATCTTTATATCAAAATATACATATTCAAGATGTGCTCTGTGTCATATAAGAAATAGAGTAGATATTTTGAAATTTTATCTCCATTTCATTTTATTCACACTTTTTCTAGGGTAATAATAGAAGCTAACGTTTATTGAATGTTTACTTTGTGCCAGGAATTGTGCTAATTCAGTCCTCTTGACTATCTTGAAAGTGTAATTTCCATTCCTGTTTTGCAAATGAGAAAACTGAAGCATAGAGAGATGAAGTAACTAGACTTAAGATTTAATGCCTGAATGGTAAATGGAAGAGTCAGAATTCAAAACTTAGTATTTGTCTAACTTAAACTATTCTAGCAACTGGGCTATATACCTTATTTGGTAAATGTTTTTCAACTCAACTGCAAAACAGAATCATAGGATTTTTTTCTCTCCTTAAAGTATATGTTGTTTAGAACGGCCGCTTTCATAAACACTTATATACTATTTCATAAGTAATTTGGAATAAAAGGGATGGGAAGGAAACTTTCTGAATTACTAGTTCAAATTGCAAACTGTTACAAAATACATATTTATTTTGAGTGCTACATAAATTCTGCATTAGTAATTGGATTTAAAAAATATTTATTTGAGACTTTTAAATGAGTTCCAAATTGAATATATAACTGCACACATACATATTCATCTACATGCATATGGAGAGATACGAGGTTTTTTAAAATAGAATTATCTAATTTATAAAAATTTCAGGATATACTTTCTGGCTTCTGTACTATCCATATTATGTATGACTTTTTCAAATAACATAATTTCATCCCAAGTTTTGCCACAATGTATTTGCAGTATTTCTAAATTATATTTGTGTAATTTATTATAGAGTATGTCATGAGACTAAGTTTTCACAGACCTGTGTTGGGAAATTAATGTAATAAATACATGGCATACAGGGCATTTCCCAGTCTAATCTTAATCTTCATCTTCCTTCCGTTCCATACCTCCATCTGTATTATACTTTGTACTGTATGTGTGTAACCATTACATTGAACAAATACAATTTACGGAAGGTACTCAGAATCCATTTTATTTTTGTCTTCCACCATCCATATAAATTTATTCTGTGGGGTTAATACTCCCTCCAGCCTCTTGAAGGGCAAGTCTTAATAACTTTTCTGGTTACTTTCAGGGAATAGAAACATTATTTTCGAGAACTAATAAATTTAATTCAGAGTTAAAGGTTGTCTTCTTTGCCCACCTCAGGCCTACTATAGGTCTGCAGTGGAAAGTGAGGTTTGTCTGGCTTCCTTTTTCTCTCTGTTTTTCCTCTCTGCCCTCTTATTCCTCCTCGTTTGCTGACTGTGGTTTCTGGCCCCTCCAAGGTTGAGAGAAGCCAGGACTGAATAAGAAGAAAAGGTCTTTAATAAGCAGTAGCAGCAGCGGCTGATGTTTCTGTAGCATTTATTTCGTGCTAAGTACTGTTAAAAGCACTTTATGTGTATCAGGCCAGTTAATGCTCAGAACTCTCTGAAGTAGGTTCTGTTATCCCTGTTTCACTGCTGAAGAAATTACGGAGAAGTTTGGTGACTTGCCTAAGGTTCCACTGCTACACATGGCAGTACCAGGATGTGCACCCAGGATTTGGGCACCAGAGTCCCTTCAGCCACTCCGGGCGTTGCTTTTATATACTCTTGGGAGATGGGTCTTGGCCAGAGTTTAAATCAGACTTGTATCCATTGGATTTTTTTCAAGTGTGACACATTTTCCATAGACCTTAAACAAAGGGCAAACTTGCCTTAACCCCTTTCCATTAAGGGGGAGTAGAAGGGAGTGGGAGAGGGTTAGAAACTCACAATGCACTGATCACTCGGCAAAGTCCTTTTCTAATTTTTAACTCTTTGAACGTTGAAGGTGGGTATAACTCAGGATTGAAACTAAGTTTTCCCCTGCCTCCATGCCCAGGTGGCCTTGCACCTCACTTTGGATGCAGCATCTGTTGTTTGGGGCCTCCACCCAAACCAAGATTGAAATGTTTTCAACACCCTGTTGCATGTGTTCTCCAAATATACTATTTAATTTCTTGCTTTCACACCTTTGTTCATGCAGATGGTGCCTGGATTATGAGTGTCACTTTCTTGAAGGCATGTTCCTCCCTGAACCACGTGATCCCGATCGAACTAAGTGCTCCTGATGGCCTGGCTTTTAAAGAAGCCAGTTTACTGGGGTACAGCAAATGAACAAAAAACTTCAAGTAAAGCTTTCCCATTTTTCTCCCTCTTCATCTCATTTCTGTGAGAGAGAAATCAGCAGATATGTTAAATGGTAGTTTGGTCAGATCAGTCCTAGCTACCTGGTGTCTCATTGTGATTGCTTGTCTTTGGGAAAGCGCACGGGCAGGTTTATATTTGAGATGTCGCCTCTGATTGGTCAGGGTAGTTACTTCAGCGACCTTACCTGGCTGGCTCGACACAGAGCTTCATGCCATTTATTGTGTTATCAGACCAGGAAGAACCTCAGATTGGTCATTTTGTCTTCTCATGTTGGAATATTCAGTGAATTTTTTTTTTTTTTTTTTGGCTGTACGTGGGCCTCTCACTGTTGTGGCCTGTCCCGTTGTGGAGCACAGGCTCCGGACGCGCAGGCTCAGCAGCCATGGCTCACGGGCCCAGCCGCTCTGCGGCATGTGGGATCTTCCCGGACCGGGACACGAACCCGTGTCCCCTGCATCGGCAGGAGGACTCTCAACCACTGCACCACCAGGGAAGCCCTTCAGTGAATTTTTTATATTTATTCAGCTGGAAATCTTTAGGATGTCTTTTTAAAAATCTTTTCCCCTTCACATGTACATTTACTTACAAAGAACATTCAAAAGTGATGTTTATGTAGTGGATTGATGTTTGAACTGACAACCTCTGCATGGCCACATTTAGAGTAACTTATAGTGCTGTTAACAACAATTTGCCAGTACAGTGCACACATTGTACGCAAGGCACGTCAGGATGGTGAGCACTCACTGAGATCGTGTGAGGTCCCATGAGAGCCTGGCATTCCCATCTGCTTTATCACCCGGCAGAGTTCTACTTTCATTACACCCTGCCCTCCATGGTGCCTCTTCTGCCCTGCACATTCAGAATTAAATTTTTCTTTGTTTCACATAGCACTAGCTGTATAGTTTTAATTAGGTACGTGTGTCGTCTTCATAAAGACTGTACGTTTTTTGTGTTTTTTTGGGCTGCATTGGGTCTTCGTTGCTGCATGCTGGCTTTCTCTAGTTGCGGCGAGAGGGGGCTACTCTTCGTTGTGGTGCGCGGGCTTCTCATTGCAGTGGCTTCTCTTGTTGCGGAGCACGGACTCTAGGCATGTGGGCTTCAGTAGTTGTGCCATGCGGGATCAGTAGTTGTGGCACACAGGCTCAGTAGTTGGGGCTCGCGGGCTATAGAGCTCAGACTCAGTAATTGTGGCGCACAGGCTTAGTTGCTCTGTGGCATGTGGGATCTTCCTGGACCAGGGCTCGAACCCATGTCCCCTGCATTGGCAGGCAGATTCTTAACCACTGCGCCACCAGGGAAGCCCAAGACTGTAAACTTTATGAGGTCGAGGACAATGTTTTATTTTTAATTGTGTTCCTCTCTTTACATAATAAAGTTCCTCACATCTAATCAGTCAATTATTGAATTAAGTTTTCAATAGTATAAACAAAATCAGTCAGTAGTATGATTTGACTGTCAGAGTACCGGCTTTAGTCTTACTAATATTTGTACCCAGACAGGGGAGGTAAAATAGTAAAGTTATGCTCAAGTTATAATCCTGACATACCTGTCCTTGTGTACAGCTCTGGGAACCAGTCTTAAAGGAATATGGAAAATGGAGATTTTTGAGAGCATAGCAAGGATGTTCATCAAATTTTCAGGAGAACTTAAAGGGACAGGGGATGTTTAGCTTAAAGAATAGAACCTTAGGAAAGAATGGAATGTGATTGCCGTCTTCGGTTTTTGAAAGCTTTTTCAAGGGGAAAGAAGAAGTAGACCTACTCTGCGTGACTTTGGGGTTCGAACCAAGAGGAACTGAAACCTTAGGGTTTTGCAGCAGTATGGTGCTTTTTAAAAGAAAATAATTGTTTAATGTGCAAAAAGAAGAGAATAAACACCCATAGTCTACCAGTGATTCCCTTGAATATGATGAAAGCTACCACCAATACACGCATTTTTCTGTGTGCAATTTCAGAAGGATCACGGCACCCTTAGTGAATCCGTGAATCTCTAGTTAAGACCTCATGTTCTCTTGTTCTGTGTGTGTGTGTGTGTGTTTATGTGTGTACAAATATATATATATATATGTGTATATATTTCAAAAAGATGATTATCATCTATATACTCTTATCACATTTTTCTCTAAATACATAATGTGACCACTATTGAGTGTTCACTGTATTCAGTAATTGTGCATTCGTTTAAAGTCAGAACCACACATTTTTCCAGGTCAGTTAAATATTCATCATCTTAACATCATTTTTAACTGGTGGCTATATTTTTGAGGCATTTGAAATCTTCTTTATCTAGAGATGATTTACAAAAAGTGTTTCCCCAAATTTGTTTTGCATTTATTTTAGTACTTTTTTTTTTTTTTTTTTTTTTTTTTTTTTTTTTTTTTTTTTTTTTTGCGGCACGCGGGCCTCTCTCTGTTGTGGGCTCTCCCGTTGCGGAGCACAGGCTCCGGACGCGCAGGCTCAGCGGCCACGGCTCACGGGCCCAGCCGCTCCGCAGCACGTGGGATCCTCCTGGACCGGGGCATGAACCCGTGTCCCCTGCGGTGGCAGGCGGACTCTCAACCACTGCGCCACCAGGGAAGCCCTATTTTAGTACTTTTTTTTAAAAAAAAAGAAAAGTTATTTGTCTTAGATAAAATAATTGATGTACATAGCTATGTGTTCTTGTATTGGAAAAGCAATCTAACAGTCAAAAGACCCAGATCTTAGCTTTGGTTGTCATTTGTTAGCCATTTAACTTCTCTGAGCATTACTGTTTTCTTATCTTTATCAAGGGGCTAATACAAACCTCCATGACTTTCACATAGAGGATGTAAAAAGAGTTTGGGGGAAAGTACTGTAAAAACTATTATTTAAAAGTAGTATTAGATTTGCAAAATTAAAAGTATTTAAGAATGTCAGTTTTTTACATTTTTAATGAATAAATGTAAAATGTGATACAGGCAAACCAACCTTTTTTTTTTTTTTAAGGGAGAATCCAATCAGTTGATTACTAAACATTATTTGTTTTATAAATTTTCTTTCAGAAAGGTGCTTTTATCATGTTAGTAATCTAAACAGCACTAGCTCCTTTCACTTGCGTGCTCACAACGTGCCAAATACTGTAATCAGCATGTGCGGCGTGTATTGTCTCATTTAGTCCTTAATAACAGCCTTGGAGGAATTGTTGAAGAAAGAATGCAGACCTATCGTCATAAAACTTAGACTCTTGGTCACTTGTATTTACTCGCTTTATATCCTAAAAGAGGCAGGATAAAGCATTGAGGTTGAGAGTGTAGGTTCTGGAGCCAGCCTGACTGGATTTGAACCCTGGGTCTGCCACTTAATAATTTTCTGACTTCAGCAAGGTAGTTAACCTTTTTCTGTTAAATGGGGATAAAATGTACCTACTGGTAGAGACATCATGACAATCAAATTATTGAATGTGAAGCATTTAGAACTATATCTGGAAAATAGTACTTATTATTATTTGCAAACTATTATTTAAAACTATGCAGCTCATTAAGTGTGACATTAGCTCACAGACTCCACTGATAGGACACTTTAGGGGACAGGTAGAGAGAATGTATTTTAATATATTTCTTACCTTGAGCTAACTTTCTCACTACCGTCTTTCCACTTGTTGATTTAGCATGGTGGCTTCATGAAAACAATCTAAATCACCTTTTATTTCATCTACTAAACCATCAATTAATGCTTATTTTATGTATCTTTTAGGACATTCTGATTCATTTGCATCCTTGAAGAGCATCGGTAGAAGAGGAAGGAAAAGATGGGTGTGAAAACATTTACTCATAGCTCCTCTTCCCACAGCCAGGAAATGCTTGGAAAGCTAAATATGCTTCGAAATGATGGACATTTTTGTGATATCACTATTCGTGTCCAGGACAAAATCTTCCGGGCACATAAGGTGGTACTAGCAGCTTGCAGTGATTTCTTTCGCACCAAACTTGTAGGCCAAGCAGAGGATGAGAACAAGAATGTGTTGGATTTGCATCATGTTACAGTGACTGGCTTTATACCCCTTTTAGAATATGCTTACACAGCCACTCTGTCAATTAACACGGAAAATATCATTGATGTTCTAGCTGCAGCCAGCTATATGCAAATGTTCAGTGTTGCTAGCACCTGCTCAGAGTTCATGAAATCAAGCATTTTATGGAATACACCCAACAGCCAACCAGAAAAGGGTCTAGATGCTGGACAAGAAAATAACTCTAACTGCAATTTTACGTCTCGAGATGGAAGCATTTCTCCAGTGTCTTCAGAGTGCAGTGTGGTAGAAAGAACCATTCCTGTTTGCCGAGAGTCTAGGAGAAAGCGCAAAAGCTACATTGTTATGTCTCCTGAAAGTCCTGTAAAGTGTAGCACACAAACAAGTTCTCCACAGGTATTGAATTCTTCAGCTTCCTACTCAGAAAATAGAAATCAACCAGTTGACTCTTCTCTAGCTTTTCCCTGGACTTTTCCTTTTGGAATTGATCGAAGGATTCAGCCTGATAAGCTTAAGCAAGCAGAAAATACCCGGACTTTAGAATTACCTGGCCCATCTGAGACAGGTAGAAGAATGGCTGATTATGTGACTTGTGAGAGCACAAAAACTACCTTACCTCTGGGTACCGAGGAAGATGTCCGGGTCAAAGTAGAAAGGTTAAGTGATGAGGAGGTCCATGAGGAAGTATCCCAGCCTGTCAGTGCATCTCAGAGTTCACTGAGTGATCAGCAGACAGTGCCAGGAAGTGAACAAGTCCAAGAGGACCTTCTGATTAGTCCACAGTCTTCCTCTATAGGTATAGTGTCTTCTGTGTTTTCCATGATGCTATGAAGTCAAGTCTAGCTTTTCTTTTTTTAAAAGATTTAATTTAATTTTCTTTTGTTTTGCCAGCATTGGGTCTTTCTTTTTTTTTAATACATTTATTTATTTATTTTTGGCTGCATTGGGTCTTCGTTGCTGCATGCTGGCTTTCTCTAGTTGCGGCGAGAGGGGGCTACTCTTGGTTGTGGTGCGCGGGCTTCTCATTGCAGTGGCTTCTTGTTGCGGAACGTGGGATCTAGGCTCTCGGGCTTCAGTAGTTGTGGCACACGGGCTCAGTAGTTGTGGCTCACGGGCTCTAGAGCGCAGGCTCTGTAGTTGTGGTGCACAGGCTTAGTTGCTCCGTGGCATGTTGGGTCTTCCCGGACCAGGGCTTGAACCCGTGTCCCCTGCATTAGTAGGCGGATTCTTAACCACTGCGCCACCAGGGAAGTGCCTGCGTTGGGTCTTTGTTGCTGCCCGTGGGCTTTCTCTAGTTGCG